>PVIC010024088.1:0-26332 GCA_004025085.1 Thryonomys swinderianus
AAAAAAAAAAAAAAAAAAAAAAAAAAAAAAAAAAAAAAAAAAAAAAAAAAAAAAAAAAAAAAAAAAAAAAAAAAAAAAAAAAAAAAAAAAAAAAAAAAAAAAAAAAAAAAAAAAAAAAAAAAAAAAAAAAAAAAAAAAAAAAAAAAAAAAAAAAAAAAAAAAAAAAAAAAAAAAAAAAAAACAAGAAATGTCATGAGTACAAAACCTGCACTCCAAAAACAAATAAAAAAATGACCTAGAAAAAGACAGTTATAATTACAATCCCTTGATAACCAACAAAATTAACCCATTGGGCAAGGAAAGAAACTGAATGAAAAGGAGGAAAAGGAAAGAATAAAAGAGCTAAGAAGAGGAAAACATATGGGCCAGAGGATTAGCTCAGTGGTTCCAGCATCTGCCTCGCAAGTGCAAGGTCCTGAGTTCAATCCCCAGTAACCACATACAATGCTGGGCCTGGAGACTCACGCCCACCTACAATCAATACCACATTCCACAGTGCCGGGTGTGGTGGCTCATGCCTGTAATCCCAGCACTCAGGAGTCAGAGACAGGAGGATTGTTGAGTTTGAGGCTTGCCTGGACTACATAGTGAGCTCAGAGCCAGCCTGAACTACAAAGCGAGACCCTGTCTAAAAAAAAAAAAAAAAAAGAAGAGGAAAACATAGTGGCAGGGATAAATCAGTATATTATCAGTGATAACCATTAATGTCAGTGGTCTCAATGCACCAATTACTGGCAAAATGGATTAAGAAACAAGATCCTGCAATATGCTGCATACAAGAAACACACCTAATTCAGAAAGAAATTCATAGACTGAAAATAAAAGGATGGAATACAATTCTCCATGCAACAGGAAACTGTAAAAAAAAAAAAAGCAGGAGTGGCTATCCTACAGACAAAGTAGATTTCAAAGCAAAACTAATTAAGAGGGACAAAGAAGGACACTCCATACTTGTACAAGGAATAACCCAAGAGGAAGAGATGACATATATAAATATTTATACACCAAATTCCAGCACATCCAATTATGCAAAACAAATATTAATGGACAATGAAAAGCTAAATAAGTCCTGATACAATACCAGTGGAGAAACTTAATAACCCACTGTCACAAATAGATAGACCGGACAAAATATCAATAATGAAATACTTGAACTGAGCCAACTTTTGAACAAATGAACTCAGTAGATGTCTAAGACTGTTTTACCTCCACAAAGTCAGTATATACATTCTTCTCAGCCACTCATGGGTCATTCTTCAAATTATAACACATGCTAGGGCTGGGGATTTAGCTCAAGTGGTACTGCACCAACCTTGGATGCACAACGGCCTGAGTTCAATCCCTGGTACCGCAAAAAAAAAAAAAAATTATAACACATGCTAGTTCATAGATCATGTTTAAGAAAATGCAAAGGAATCCAAGTTATCCTCTGTATACTGTCAGAACATTGCACCTTAATACTGGAGATCAATACCAAAAGAAATTCCAAGAAACTGACAAACACATAGAAATTGAACAACACTCACCTGAGCAACCAAAGGGTCACAGAAGAAATTAAAGAAGAAATTCAACACTTTCTACATTTCAATGATAATGCCCATAAAACATACATGAATTTATGGGATATAATGAAAGCAATTGTACAAGAAAAATTCATAGCATTAAATGTCCATACTAGGAAAATAGAGAAAACTCAAATAACCTAACGCTGAACCTCAAACTACTAGAAAAAGAGGAGCAAGATAAACCCAAAGCTCATGCAGAGAGGAAATTACAAAAATTTCAGCAGATATTGATGCAATGGAGACAAAGTGAATGAAACAAAAAAATCAACAAATTGTAGAGTTGTTTTTCTGAAAGAATAAATAAAGTTGGCAAACGCTTAGCTAACCTTTTCACAAAAAAAAAAAAAAAAAGGAAAAGGCTTAAGTCCATGCAATCAGGAATGAAAAGGGGGAAATCATTACAGATCTAGCAGAAATTCTGACAAGATCAGGCATATCCAGGGCAGTAAGGCCATGGAGAGATTCAGCAGAAATTCAGAGGAAAATAAATACCTACTGTAAAAACTTGTCTTCCAATAAGATGGGAAATACAGAAGAAATAGATTCCTAGACACATATGAACTGCCAAAAATGAGCAAAGTAGATGTAGGGTGGGTAGGGGCATGGGAAAAATGAGAATTAAGTTATGTCATATACTGGTTACAAATTCTCAATGTGGAGTATAATTGTGATCTGTTTATATAATGCACCAATAAATTAAATTAAAGTAAAAAATACTAAATGTCCCAATATAAATGTGTGAAATTAAAAGTGTAATAAAAAAAAAACCTACTGACAAAGAAAAGTCCAGGCTTTAATGCTGCATTCTACAAAACTTCCAGAGAAAAGCTAATGCCACTTCTCCTCAAAGTCTTTAATGAAATCAAAAGGGAAGCATTACTTCCAAATTCATTTCTGGAAGCAACTATTACATTCATTCCAAAAGGAGAGAAAGGCCCAACCCAAAAAAAAAGAACTACAGGCCAATCTAATGAACATTCATGCAAAAATCCTCAATGAGATATGACAAACAGAATATAAAGGATCATGAAAATATCATACACCCTAACCAAGCTGGATTCATCCCAGAGACACAAGGATGGTTCAACATACATAAATCAATACATGCAATACACTACATTGTGACTCAAAAACAAAAACCAAATGCTCATTTCAATAGATACAGAAAAGCATTTTAAAAATCCAATACCCATTCATGATTAAAACCCTGTAGCAAAGAAGATGTACGGTGGGTAGGGGCATGGGAAAAATGAGAATTAAGTTATGTCATATACTGGTTACAAATTCTCAATGTGGAGTGTAATTGTGATCTGTTTATATAATGCACCAATAAATTAAATTAAAGTAAAAAAATACTAATAGATGGTCTTTCTTTCAAATCAATAAAAGCTGTTTATGAGAAACCAATAGCCAGAATCATGCTCAATGGTCAAACACTGAAACCTTTCATGTTAAGATCAGGAACAAGACAAGGATTCCAGTATCACTACTCCTATTTTGGTATCATGCTTGAAATATTAGCCACAACAATTAGACAAGAGAAAGAAATAAAAGAATAAAGATAGGAATGGAAAAAGTTAAACTGTCATTATTTGCTAATGACATGATCTCTAGAGAGAAGATCCTAAGAACTCAACCAAAAGACTGCTAGACTTAATCACCAAATTTAGTAGCATAGATGATATAAGGTCAATGGTCAAAAATCAATAGCTTTTGTATATACAAAAATTGGGGAGTCAAGACCTTTTACAACACCACCCACAAAATGAATTATGTAGGAATCAGTCTCACAAAGGAGGTGAAAGATCTCTACTTTGAAAACTACAGCACTCTGTAGAAGGAAACTGAAGAGACTAACAGAAAACGGAAAGACATCCCTTGTTCCTGAATAGGAAGAACCAATATTGTCAAAACTGCTATGCAGATTCAGTGCTATCCCAATTGAAATCCCAACAACATATTTCACAGACTTAGAGAAAATAATCCAAAAATTTATCTGGAACCACAAAAGACCTAGAACATAAAACACAATTCTAGTCAACCAGGATATGGTGGAAGCTGTCAGTATCTCCAACTTGAAACTATACTCCAAAGCCACTATGATTAAAAAAAAAAACTGCATGATACTGGTGAAGTAACAGACTTGAGGATCAGTGGACTAGAGTAGCAAATCCAGAAACAGCTCCATATAGACTAAGCCACCTCATCTTTGATAAAGGAGCCAAATATCCCCAGTGGAGAATAGCCTCTCTAACAAATAGCGCTAGAAAAACTGGGCTTTAACCTGTCAAACACTAAAACTAGACCTACCTCTTTCACTGTGCCTTAAATTAAAATCAAAGTGGGTTAAAGACCTAACCATTAAAATAGGAACACTAAACCTGCTGCAGAACAGGTTAGGTAGAACTCTTAGACACACTGGCTTAGGGAAAGACTTTATGAACAAAACCTCTATAGCACAAGAACTAGCCAAATAAATCAAGAAACGGGATCTTGTACTACTAAAATGCTTCTGCACAGCAAAAAAAAAAAAAAAAAAAAAAAAAAAAAAAAAAAAAAAAAAAAAAAAAAAAAAAAAAAAAAAAAAAAAAAAAAAAAAAAAAAAAAAAAAAAAAAAAAAAAAAAAAAAAAAAAAAAAACCCACAAGCAGAGTGAAAAGACAACCAACAATACAGAGAAAATCTTTACCAGCTGTTCCTCAGACAATGGGCTACTATCTAGAATATATAAAGAGCTTTAAAAATCAGCCCTCCCCCAAATTCAAAGACCCAGTTCAAAAATGGGCATCTGAAATGAACAGACACTTTTCAGAAAATGAAGTCAAAGCACCCAAGAAGCACATGAAGAAATGATCAACATCACTGACCATTCAAGAGATCCAGATGAAAACAACACTAATGTTTCATCTCACTGCACAAAGAATGACTGCTATTGCAAAATTAACTAGCAACATATACTGGCAAGGCTGCAAGGAGAAAGGAACACTTCTCCACCGTTGGTGGGAATGTAAACTGGTGCAACTACTGTGGAGATTACTCAGAAAACTAGGATTAGAGGTCTCATTTGATCCTGCTATTCTCCTGCTGATGATATACATGAAGAATTTAGATTCATATCACACTGACCTATGTGCACCCATGTTTATAGGAGCTCAATTTGTCATAGCTGAATCTTGGAAACAATCCAAATGCTCATCAACTGGAGACAGGATAAAGAAGATGGGGGGCAGAGATTTGGCTTAGTGGTTCCAGCGCCTGCCTCACAAGAGCAAGGTCCCTGGTTCAATCCCTGGTAACCACATACAACAATAATGGGCGTGGCCATGCCCACTGGCAATCAGTACCTCATACCACAAATGCCGGGTGTGGTGGCTCACCCCTGTAATCCCAGCACTCGGGAGGTAGAGGCAGGAGGATTGCTGAGTTCAAGGCTTGCCTGGGCTACATAGTGAGCTCAGGGCCAGCCTGAACTACAAAGGGAAACCCTGTCTCAAAAAAAAAAAAAAGAAGAAGAAGAAGAAGATGTGATTTATAAGGCATATGTGTGTGTGTATACATACATACATATATATATATATATATATATATATATATATATATATATGTCATTTATACTCAAATGGACATCCCTTGAGGACACACTCGTAAATGAAGTAAATTGGTCGAAGATATGCAAATACTATATCTTTTCTCTGGTATGAGAATGTGAAGATGCAAAGAAGTTCTTCAATGTATGGTAGATATTGTGAAATAGAAAATAATCAAAGGGAAATGGGGGAGGGTTAAGTAATGAGGGGAAAGAAAAATGTGATGGTTAAAAAAAGAAAACAAACTTTATGTATATAAGTGGTGGGGGTTGTAGGATGGGCAGGGGTTAAAAAATGAGAATTAACTTGTGTGATATACTGGTATAAATTCTCAATGTTAAGTATGATTGTGATGTGTATATAAAATATATCAGTAAAGAATTCAAATTTTAAAAAAAGAATCATACCGCACTGACATATTTTCATCCTTGTTTATAGCAGCTCAGTTTGTGATACCTAAATCTTGAAATTGACCAAATCACTATCAACATCAGGCTAGATAAAGAAGATGTGGAGTTTTTTTTATTAAATAAGTATTACTTAGCCATAAAGAATAATAAATGTATTTATACTGAAATTGATGTACCTTAAGGACATCCTCATAAGTGAAATAAATAGGACATAAGTGTGCAAATACCTTATTTTCCTCTAATATGAAAAACTGAAAGTGTAAAAGAATGTTAAAATGTATGATAAGGAAGCCAGGCGTGGTGATTCACGCCTGTAATCCCAGCCCTCGGGAGGCAGAGACAGGAGGATTGCTGAGTTCGAGGCTTGCCTGGACACCATAGTGAGCTCAGAGCCAGCCTGAACTACAAAGCGAGACCCTGTCTCAAAAAAAAAATGTATGGTAAAGAATGAGAATAGGAAGAAAACATACAAATGGAAAGGAGCAAATCCAGGTAGGGAACGTAAAAAATGGAAACAGAAAATTTGATATTAAAAAAGGAAACATTCTATGTAAATATGGGTGGATGTTATAGGGAAGACAGGGGGTGAAAAATGAGAATCAAGAAGTGTTATGTTCAGGTACAAATTCTCAATGTTGAATGTGATCATAATGTATGTATAAAATGTACCATTAAAGTCTTTTTAAAAAATAAAATATAATATTATAATATGTTTCAAAAAGAGCCAAGGAAGCTTCTTCTCCTCAGTTTTTAAAATCAGATATAGATAACTTTTTCTAATCCAGGTCTTAGCTCAGGTTAACCTGAAGGACAAAGGTATGAAGAGTTCAAGTAGACAGCACTTCCCAATGTGATTGGCCACAGGAGCTTTGCTCTCCTGAAATGCCCCAAAAAGCTGACCTGTGGGTGTCCAGAAGACTGTGTCAATTCCGTGACTATGGGTAAATCACAAGACATTTTTATTTCTCCAGTTAAGATATCCTCACCCTTCAGGTAACAGAACCCCTGAAGCTATGGTTCTATTTAGAAAGACAGAAATTGTTTAAGAGCTTAAAATGATCCATGAAGTCTTGTGCTAAAATAGACCTTGTCTCCCACAAAGTCAGGCAAGAGCAATATATACAATTGTAAAGAATATTGATGGAAGAATATAGAAAAGTAAGAAAGGCTATCATGATCATTTTTCTACTTGCTTATTGGTAAGAAAACAGTCTTTGGGTTTACTGGACATAAAAGTAGAGGAAGGCTTGAGTACCTGTAGATGTAATTGAGTTTTAGAATGTATGATAGATTTTGTAAAATAGGAAATAATCAAAGGGAATGTGGTGGGCAACGTGATGAGGGGAAAGAATAAATATGATTTGGAAAGAAAAAGAAATAGCATATATAAGGAGTGGAGTTGTGGGTGGGTAGGGATATGGGTAAAAATGAAAATTAACTTCTACCATATACTGGCACAAATCCCCTAATGTTGAGTGTAATTGTGAACTGTATATAAAATGTACCAATAAAGAATTCAATAACAAAAGTAGAAGAAGGCTAAAAAATTTTAGGGTGGATATAAAAGTTTGAGAAACTCATGTTCAAAAGTTCTAGAATGGCATGACAGGCTTACAGGTTAAGGGACATAATTTCATACCAGAATTAAGGAGATTGTGGTATTTCTGGTCTTATGCATCTAACAAGAAATAAAACTGTAATGACAAATTTAAGGTTACCAAAATGAGTTTTTGAGAAAGAGAATTTCCAGGTCCTAGGCATCACTTCTGTCTGGTGAGATATTTTAGATATAACATCATGGCCTGAAGAACAAAGAGGAGTTGGCTCATGAACACTTTAATGTGCAGATTTGACCCCATGGAAGAGACCAAGTACAGTTTGCAAAGACAGCAAAGGTGGAGAGAGGAGAATAGACAGCGCCAGGCCTAGGTAGAACCATCCCTAATGTAACAGCCCTAACCACTCTCATGGAACTAACCCTTCAAAAACAATTCACATTTCTTGCAAAATATCATTTTAGAATAGCAGCAAAAGATATACAAACTGGGTGAGTTGAAAACTTTGTCTCAAGCATGATCTTGCGAAATAATTTCTCAACTTTGGTGCTAAGAAGAAGAAAGAATAATTGCTTCGATTGAAATAATGACATTAATTCACACCATGACTGATAAGTCTCATTACTTCACCCTTGTGGTACTAATGGTACTTTCTAGTGTCTGGCAGCATCATGATGAAAGGAAAAAAAACTTAGATCTTGGGACTTGATAATACAACTTTGTCCATTACAATAAATATCTCTAGAGTCAAGTGGAAATTGATAATCAGCTTCTGTTAGATGTGTATTTTTGAAGCCAAAAACGTCTCTCACATTTGGAGTTATTAATATAGTAATCTATAAAACTTGATAATAATGAGTGCTACCCTCTTACATTACCATGGAAGCATGAAAACTGGTGAGTTCTATCTAAAGTGTGCCATAGTGTTGTTAAAAATAAAATAATTATTAAAAATCAAAGCAAATCAAAGAGCTGTAGTATAGGACTCTTTTCCAATAAACTAAAAACTTCTCCCCTACTTTCCAAACTATCACATACATCCATACCCATGTGCACACACACACACACACACACACACACACACACACCAAGATGTCTTGTTGAAAGGCAGTCAGAAGAGAAAGAGAAAAAGTAATTATTTTCATTCCAGAAAATCCTCTCCAAAGTTGGTCAATTTAGTTATGGAAGCTTTAATAAAGCAAGTTGTCTCGATACTTCTTTTACCACTATAGCAATCTGTCTGCAATAATGTGGAAGTACAGGACTCAGAAGTTAGAGTTTTGGACCTTGTTGTTCATTTGGCTCAAACTTACAATTAAAAAATAAAATTCTGTAGGTGGGTCCAAAGTCACAATAAATGTAGAAAGTCACTTAATCAATGTGTCTTGTTCTTTCCACTCCTAATCTGCTCTTATCTCTGATAACTTGTAACTACCAAAACACATGGCCTCTTTTAGAGTAAAACCCATGTTGTAAATCCTTCATTGATTATTTTTTCCTCAAACATTACCTATGCTAATAATGCTATAGTTACATTAGAAATTAGAAATGCACTGGTATCACACTTCTAAATGACATTATTTTTAAAAAGTGCCCTTTGATTTTATTTTGTCTGTCATTAAATGTTATGACTTCTCTCTCCCAAGGGCTAAAAGTTTTCAACATTCCATCTGTATCCTATGACACTACTTGTCACTTATATGAAGAAATATATTTAATTCAGCTTTGCATCATGAACTGAGCTCAAGAAGGCACTCTACACATCATCAGTAATATTGCTTCTCAGCCTTTTGGCTAAAATCAAGTGCATCATCTGTAATATATGTAATCTTTGAAACAACTACCAGTAGTGAGTATTGGTGCTGCTGAGTCCTCCAAAAAGACACCAAGATGTAATGAGTTTATTCAGAGAATTGTCTATGACAGAACTCAAAGACTACTGAGGGAGGCTTCAAGAAGCAAGGCAAGTCTGTGTTCTCCAAGTGAAAGTGTTCCAAACCACCATGAACTACAAAGAAGTTTCATATTGTCAAGACTGTCAAGGTTTGCTTGAAGCACTCTGAGCACACTGAGAATCCCCGATGGCCCAGGAATGAACTTGCCTTAGTATCATCCAGTCTCTGGTGGGGAGGACCCTGCACACAGCCTCATCGCTAATGCACTGGTGGATTTCAGAAGACAGGCAGTCATGCCCTTGACTGCATCCTCTGCGGCTGAAAGTCTGCAAGTTGAATTCTCACGGATGCTGCTATGATCTGAATATTTGTATCCTGGAAAATTCATACATTGAAATGTTACCTCCCAAGGTGATGATATTAAGAGGTGAGATCTTTGGGGAAGAGCTTTATGAATGGGATTAGTGCCTCTATTTAAAAAAAATAGGAGAGTACAGTGAAAAAAGGGCTGTCCACAAACTTGTGAACAAGCTGGGACCAGTAGAATTTGCCAGCACCCAGATCTTGAACTTGCCAGCCTCCAGAAATATAAAAATAAATTTCTGTTGCGGATAAGCCAAGCACTTTATGACATTTTGTTATATCAGCCACTCTAGTACCTACTGGCAGCCCCTGAATCAGATCTTTTACACACACATGCTGTTCTGCCTTGTAACCCCCTTCTAGTTGATTGTCCCATTTTACTAATGAAGAAATTCATTTTTAGCAAGTTCCAATAATTGCCAAACTAAAGGAAGCATGAAGCAGGATTCAGTTTTCAGTCCATCTGGATTCAAAGCTTATTAAATAGATGAATTAATACATTATTTGAATAAAATAGTTAACATAAATAAATCAAGAAGCTTAAATATATAAGCACATTTGGAAATTTAAAGTCAATTCACAGAGAAATAGACCATCACATTATTCAGTTCATGGAAAATAAAGTGCGTTTTTAAAAAAAACAGATTTCTCACCTGGTTTTTTCTGTCTACTACTCCCCAATGTTTTCATGCAGTTTTACTTTTTATCTATATAACCATATTTTATGAGGGAAAGTGGAAGTCTGCGTCCATGAAGCTCAACTTTGTTCACGGTTTCAGTCCGACTTATAAAACTGAATAATTAAAATTATATGCAAATTCACCTGTGTACTGCTAGAGAGGGAGAGTTCCTTACAATATGACCTATATTTGTTCAGCTCCATGGAAACCATTTCATTCCATTATCCACACACAATTTACATAAAAAGAAGGGGGAAAAGGTAAGAGATGTGAAGTGGCATGAGCTGAAAGGAGACAATAGAGAGCACTTGTTACTGAGGAGTGGCAGGGAACCCAGAGGCATCGACTGAGCCGGTGCCATGTGAAATCCTTCCCGATGCAGCGGGGACTGTGTCTCTCATGTGGGCAGGGAAACCCATACTTCCCATTCCAAAATGGGCATCTGGACACTTCAGATCTCTTTATCAAGTTGCTGATTCTCACCTACTCAAAAATAAACTATTACCAAAATAATAGTAATAACAATCACAAGAATACTGTTATAGGTACAAAAGCACATCATTTAACTCTTACTCATTCCACCAAAAGAAAATAGAAAAGGAAGAAATGATCTAAATGGCTCAGGTTCTAAGTCTACTGCTGCACCAAATACTGGAACTGAAGAAGAGTCAGGAAACATTTCTTGAATTATACAGTTACTTGCTTCAATTGTTCACTTCCTTACGCCTTAGAAATCTGGCCATCCCACAAGTTGATTGCCGAATGTGTACTCAAAAGTAAACCAGGGCTGCCACCTCCCCTGCCACATTTTATTATCTTCAAAATACTACTTGCATAACACCTTCACTTTATTTTTTTTTTTTTTTTGTAAATGGCTCTCTGAACACATTGGTATCAGGCAGTTTTACTGTTCTGAAGCATGAATGAGTTCTGAGCCTCTTTCTGAACATGAAAAATGGTCCTTACCTCAGAACAGAAACAACACATACCTCTGACCTTGAGAATGTTTGCTCTGAGTACCTGTCCACTAGAAGGAAACTGGTCCTGGCCTTGGGTATCAGAGTTGAGAAACACCGGCACACCGTGCCCTGAGAGTAAACCGAGTTAGTTCTGACACTTCCCTATTTGCCAAGTCAGAGCTGTTGCACAAATCGCTAGTCTGCAGAGGGAAAGAAGAGGGACTACTCCATCCAGTTTTTCTGCCTCGGGGCTAACTCGATACACCTCAGCCTCAGACTTCAACTGGAAACTTCTATCAGGACGTGAACTCCTAACCATGACATCAGTAGCTTTATTTATGACAAGTACATTTTCACAGCTCTAACCCACTTACCAGAAAGTGGTAAATACTTGGTGTGATTTGATTTAGAAAAGGACTGATTTCTAAGCTAAATTTCCAGTTTTGTCTGATAAGAAAATCTGGTACAGAAGAGAATGCAAAAGCCATTGAGGAAGTAACACTATGTTGTCTTTTCTAGCTGACCTCCAAAGGTGTTTGTTTTTAAATAAACAGTGCAATGAAAGTTGTACATGTCTGTAAACATTTTCTAGGTTTTAGAATAGTAGGTTTCAAAATCTAATAAGGCAGTTACCAAAACTGCAATTCAAAGGGATGAGGATATTATCTGATTACAGTGTGTTTCCTTTTTTACTTTTATCATTGTTAATTCTGCTAGAAAGGAAGTGATAATCTCTTCATTTTCTTTTCAATAAAGACAGCCACGCTAACTAGTACCACGGAAATTTTTAAAAGAATTTAAATACTTACTATAGCAAAATTATAGGATCATGATGGAAAGCAAATAGAAAAAAAAAATATTGACCTAAGCAGATAAACATTGAGGATCTATCCTGGACTGACATTAGTTCCAAATGGAATTCTATAACCAATAGTTTAATAAAATATTTCATACACCATTAAAACTACCACTCTATGTGAGTAAGGAAGAGATCAAAGAGTCTCAGTCAATTCAGATTTTGTTTTCCTGATTTCATGGTGGGTTAGTTAACCTCCCACGGACACTTAGGGAGCATTATTCTCTCCTACCATAGCAGGAAATGTTGACTTCAGTGTCAAGTTATGGGACTATGTGAGAGGCAGTAAAAGTCACCTTTCAAGAACGTAGCAAGTAAGAGACTATGGAACCTGAGGGGGACTGAAATTGAGGAGATTTGGGGGAAAAGAAGTACAATTTATTTGAAATGTAGTGCATTTCAAGATTTACAAAGTGAAGCTGTCAGTATTGAACTGAATCTTTAGTAAGATTTATAAAGTGTGGTGAGAATATCAGCACTAATCATATGATTTATGATAAGAGGTAACTGTGTTTGATGTTCCCAGCAAGGAGAAATAAAGAAATCGAGATAAGCAAGGTCTAGACTTGGGCTACATAGTGAGCTCAGGGCCAGCCTGAACTACAAAGCGAAACCCTGTCTCAAAAAACAAAACAAAACAAAAAAAGCAAAATAACTTGGAGAAATCCTTAAAAGGGATTGGTTTGATCTTCCACATCCCATCTTCTAAACCTAAATCTTTGGGCTTTAATTAAACTTGCTGCAGTGTTTTAGGAAAAACGACGCTGATTCCTTAAAGAACAGGTGCCTTGGAAAACCACATTGGGCCCCTTTGAACAGCTTCTATAGTGTCAAGCTCCATTGTGGTACAATATGTACCATTGTTTTCATGTCCTAAATTGTCACATCCTGTCACTCTACACGAGTCAGTAGGTGCCAACTTAAGTCCTAAGCAAGAGTGTTTTGCAATGGTGAGTCTGTGCCACAGTTTCCAAGTAAGAATCTTAGTTCCAGATGAAAGAACAGATCTGAGAAGCACTGCCAAAAAGAACATACTGAGTGCAATAGAGTGGATTTCAGAGTTCTACCACATGTTACATAACCAAGTGTGATGTGAAATACTTTTTAGACATGTACAAAGAATTCACTTTAAGCAGAACTTGCCTTTCTTGCATAAAGCAATTAGAAAATTGGGTGAGGAAAAGAAAAAGTGCAATAAAATAATTTTAAAACACCAAATCGTTACTTGGAGATAAGTCCCTTAACAAACTTGAGAAAAATACATGGAAAGACAAGTCCCATTAACATTAAAATAGTCTATGTCTTTACAGGAGTTTCTTGAATGAAAAGTGAAGCCCCAACAATCAAACTAGAAATCAAAAGAATCCACTAAAACCTTCAGATGCCAAAGTAATCCAATTCCTTTTTTCTCCAGGTAGTGAACTTTTAGAAATGATGGAAATATTAGCTCATCTAAACATGTGCGTCATTTTCTTAGTGGGAAGGTAGAAGGGAATTCTAAAGAGTCACCTATCTGGCCAGGTTTTCTCTTCCCTTTGTGAATAGCTAAACATACCATCAAATATTCTGTCTCTCTGTCTCTCTACCTCTCTCTCTCCTCTTCCTCCCTCCCTCCCTCCTCCCTCCCTCCCTCTCTCTCTCTCTCTTCTTCCCACCTCTCTTTCAGAATTGCAGGAAAAAAAATACTAAAATTCTTTTTAAACATAATTTACTCTAGTATTTTATTCCCACAAAGTTTAAATTCTTGAAACTAAATTTTAAAATTACCTACTCTAATAGTTGCATAATTATTATATTTTATTTTTCCATGAGGAATAATTTTACATCTTCATCTCTTAAAAAAACTCCTTTATATAACAAGAGATGTTTACTAGCTAAATATCCAAAGATCTTTTAATCTTCTTTGGAGGGCCTATTTCCTTTCCCTGTAATGATTTTTGTTGTTTTCCTCTAGGCAAGTATTGGTTTCTCCACATAGCTTTAAAAACTGCAGTAGTTAAAACCAGACACATTCAAAATAAAATTTAATCAATGTGAGAGTGCCAGACTGCACACTTTTGAGAGCTTTCTCAGGATTGTGGTGACCTTAACTAAGCCTGTAGCTTATAGCTGACTCTGTCCACCAACAGGAAAAAAAAAAAAAAAAAAAGAGGCCAAAGAATAAACCAGAGATTGGGCTATTTTTCACCAAATACAATGCAAGTATACCACAAGTTTAACAAGCTAGCACAATGGTTCAGTGGTACCCAAGCTATGAGAAAATTACAGTTTTTAGTTCCTTGAACATGTGTCAGAGGCCACTAGCAGTCCACCAAAATCTGGCAATGTTTTTCTTTACATAAGCGTGCAGCTGGGCATAAGATTAGACCATATTTTCCAGCACCCTTGAAGGTGGATATGACTTAGCTCTCTACAAAAGAATATGAGTAGAAGAAAGGTTTGCAATTTTAAGATCTGAGCTTGAGCATAATGGGCCACATCTTCTACGCTACTTACATCCTCTTTGCTGAATGCTAGTGGCAATGAGAGACTGACTACCAGGTGATATTTCACCCCCTGGTAATGTCTTACAACAACTGAAATGCTTTGATTTCACTGACTTTGGAATGCTACTGGCATCTAATGAATAAAGGCCAAAATATTGTTAGACATCCCACAATGCACAGTGCAGTCCTTCAAAAACAGGTGTCAGTGATGCCAAGGATAAACCCTACTGCAGGGGATGAAGAGCCACAAGGTTGAATCAGCCCCATTCCTGGATGGCTACAATGAGCAGACTTACCCTGCCAACCTGAACCCTGCCCAAAACCACTGCTGGAGCTGGACTGAAATGTCTACTGTGTTGAACCTAAGAAATGTTGAGTTCATGTGTTACCACAAAACAGCCTCACATAACAAGGAGGCCAAATAACATGTAATTTTAAATGTACAAATTATCTTAACCATCTATACACATAAATCTCTATCAACCTCATTTCCTTTTGTCTTGTTAAGCCTTCATTAGCTGTATTACCATTTTTAAATTATTTTTTATATCTTTCTGTGTTTTATGTCTGCATGGATGTCTTTGTGTTTATTTTCAGTATTGTTTGGACAGATTGCTCAGAGTGAAACACAAGTACCATGGGCACATGGTCTGTGTAACTCTTGTACAGTAAGATACATACAGTCCTTAGTACTATGCCTTGTACAGAGTTGAACTTAAAAATATGTATAAGGGAGTATATGAAATGCAGAAAAGAAAGTCAAATAAAAAAACCAGGCTAGGAGATCAGTCTGGGATAAACTAGCTGTTTCAGTATGCCAGCCCAAAGCTATCAAACAATCATCTTCTAAATCCTCATGAAAGTGCAAATGGATGGGCAGATAATTCTACAATTTTGCTTTGAAGGAGTTTCATATTCACCAGACTATAAAATGCAGAATCTACCTTTTGTTTTTAAAAACTCAGATATTAATAAGATTATCTGATCCCTATCACTAAAACTGCTAATTTTCCTATTTGAGAAGATACATATAAACCTTAAAAATGGAATTATAGAGGCCAGAGATTTAGCTCAGTGGTTCTGGCACCTGCCTCACAAGCGCAAAGTCCTGAGTTTGATCCCCAGTAACCACATACAATGCTGGGCGTGGTGACTCACACCCACCAGCCATCAATACCACATACCACAGTGCCAGGCATAGTGGCTCACACCTGTAATCCCAGCACTCAGGAGGAAGAGACATTGCTGAGTTTGAGGCTTACCTGTGCTACATAGTGAGGTCAGGGCCAGGCAGAACTACAAAGCAAGACCCTGTCTCAAAAAAAAAAAAAAAAAAGGAATTATAATCCCAAGCAGTACTCACTGGTAATTGTCTGCTCTTGAATTAGGAGACAACTCTAAAAAAAACTTGTATTAGTCTGCAGTAAGCATCCTTTTCAGGCCTTAAACAAGAGCTTTCAGCTGTAATTTAAAAGAAGAGGAATAACATATACATGTCACTTCCAAAAGGCCTTGAAATGGCCATTAAAAGACACACCCATGATTGGTGGCTGATGACAGGTCCAATGGGCAGTTAAGTGTGAGACAAAGCAAATACCTGGGGCAGCACTGTGCACACAGGAGCCCTCTGTAGACTGAGCAGTGTGTTTAGACAGTGATTGTGGAGTACAGCCTACCCATGGTGAGCCATCGACCTGCTCAAATTAGGAAAAAGTAATTCTGTTGTTTCTTGCTGACAAGGGGACCTAACTTAATTACCTTAACAAGTTTTGTCTTTTCTGTGCACCTATATTGCCATCCCAAAGGAGACAATGAAATGTACAAGACTACCTGAGGAGTGCAACAGGGCAAAGAAAACTTGAGAAATCCACCGTGACTCAGAACTGAATAGAAGCTAAAATGCAAACTCAGTAGCCTGTCGTTTTAACAAAATTTTCACCACAGTGAAACTCCTTTCTGTACTGCTTTCCAACCACATTACACAGCCTCATTTGGTCAAGCTGTTCTAAAACTAGAAAGACCATCCTTCTCTACCTCATCTATTGAACATGCATCTATCCTTCAAAAGTAGCTCTCCTCTGCAACAGCCTAAAGCCTCTTGGACTTAATTTGAAATTAGAGAGCAATTAATCATGTCTTGATGTGTCATATTTCTTGTATTGTCATCTCACAGACAGTTAATGAAAATACTACTTTACCAGGCTATTTGTGGTGTATGTTTCTCCTTTTATAAGTTGTCAGAGAAGAAGTTTCAAATGTCTTCATGATCACCATAGTAAATATATAGAGACATAATATATATTATATATAATACATGTATGGAGTGAGCACTCAGTAAATATTTAGAAACTTTACTAAAATTAAAACGTTGACAATGAGAATATTTTGAAAGGACTTTCCTTAAGCTGCAGCAATTTAAAAGTAATTCAGTTTGACAGAAAGTACTCTTTTGTTTGTTATTATTTTATATTAGTACATGATTGCAATGATTACATTCCTTGTAGGGAGTTAGTGTATGAGCATAATACACCTTAATTCATTATCTCCTTTCTCTTCTTTTCCTCTCCCTCCATCTCCTGATACCCTTCCCATTTAAGCAAAATCTATCTCCATACTTAAGATTATTTCTCTTTTATTTTGCTCTGCATTTATAATTTGATTTTATATATAAAAGAAGCTATGCAGTATTTAAGTTTGTGTGTCTGTTTTATTTCACTTAACTTTATGATCTCAAGATGTATCTATTTTCTTACAATTGACTCAAGTTTATCCTCCTCTATGGCATTGTAGTACTACAATGTGTATAAATACCACATTTTCTTTACCCATTATCTGTTGGTGAAATACAGACCACTTTCAAGATTTAGCTATCGTGAGTCATACTGTCATAAACACAGATACGTATGTGTGTCCACTGAATATGGACCCATGTATCTCACCATGTACTAAACTAAAATCAAAATGGATCAGAGCTCTAAATGTTAAGACAGAATCATTTAATCTGCTGGAAAATAAAACTGCTAACACTCTTAAAAGAATGTATTCTTTTATTAATTTAAACCTCAGTAGAGGACAATGCATGCTACTACTATTACTACAACTGGACTATATTAATATGTTATGGGCACAATACTTTTATGGGTTAAAAACTAAGTTTCAAAAAGGTGTTCCATAATCTTAAGCAGATAAACTGTCGTGGTTTCCATTGTGTTTACTTAACCAAGTTGGTGCACTACCCACTAGAATAGCAAGTCACTGTGGACATTTAGACTTGTTAGCTGACTTGATACAGGGCTGAGCTGGGCACACATGGCTCCCCAGCACCCCACATATGTCACAGCTAAGTCTTCTAGAGCACACCAATGTCATCTTAAGTAAAAGTCATTTTTAAATGCAAAAATATTGCCAACCTTTACGTGAACCATAAAGTTTCCAGAACCATAACCCTAATGAGCAAGAAAAGCTTTTTCAAAACATACTAAAACTAAAAAAGAATCCAAGTTTTCATGCTAGTGAACCACACATCATCCTGAGTTTTATGTTATAACATTGAGTGATATGGTACTGTATTTTCTCATATCAGGAGAAATTTCAATAAGATATTGAGGGAGATATAGTACCATACAATTACTATCACTGAATATTTATATTTTTAAAATATTTCACAAACCAAATATTGTAAATCTATGACTTATAATCAGGCACCAATATAATTAAAAAATCCTTGAATATAATGTCGAATAAGTATCTCAAATCTAAAATTAATATAACTCATACCACAGTATAACTCACATTCATTTCAAAATATATTTGCTTTGAGAGCTTTCCATAGTCAATTTTTCAAAATGTTTGTCCCCTTTTATTATTCTAGTGATCATAGTTTACCTATTTATGAGTCCAGGAGCCCTCAATGAATTGCCACTATACAAACTTAAATCACATAATCCTTTCTCAAGAACACAGAAATGTCGAGGACAGAAAAATATATTAATAACACAACAGACCATTCTGTCTTGCCCCACCCCCACAGCAAGCCGTCCTGTGACTGTGACTCTACAAACCACACAAGAATAGAGTACAACTTCTAAAGAAAGGGAAGTCAGGGATTAGCACATGTCCCGGCTTTTGCTCAATTATTTAACAGAAGAAAGCAAATTTGCATTTTTCCAAAGTAAACAAGAGGAGACATTGTTGCAAAGACCCGTGGCGAGGAAAAAAAAAAAAGGCAATGTATCAGGCCCCATGAAACTGAAGGAGACCAACTCTGTCTCTCTCAGGAGCCGCTACAGGAGCCCAAGACCGTCAGCATGATCAAAACCAGGTCCCAAGTTCAATCACCAGTACAAAGAGAGGGCGAGCAAGGGAGAGAGAGAGAGCTTCTCATGTAGAAAAACACATGAAACTGCACTGCTCTCTTTTTTTAATTTATGCACATTTTCCGTGTATTTAACTCCAAACTACATTAAATTCCACCTCAGTAAGGTATATCTGAATTGAAAACAGGGCTATAAATTCAGATGAAGGCAAGGTTGGGTTATCAAGAGTTACAAGTCATCTTTGACAAATCAGAGAGGCAGAAATGTGTAGTCACCTATTTGTGTAGGTTATGGCTTTCCCCATCAACTTGCATAGAGACACCAGCCTTAGGTCCCAAACATCCCAGCCAGGTCTACAAACTGAAGAACTGCTGTTGACTCTATTCAGTGATCAGCAGCTCCACTTTCAACATGCTCTGCCTTCCACTAAGGCCTCGTGAACTTGAAAACTCCATTTATAGTACATGTATATATTTTCAAAAAGACTGTCTCTTAAAATTTTTTCTATTTTGGTCCTTTTGAAAATCAGCTGAATGTGATTTCTCATCAGATGTCTTACAGGAGTGCAGATGCTTATATTTCGTATACCTCAGGGATTTGGGAATTTTGAGGACAAAATTTCATACGCAGACATATAAACCCATAAAACCAACTCAAAAACCAAGATTTTAAAAGACAATGGAGGCAAAAACAAAGGCTATAACAGAACTCCTAATCAGGAACATAATAAATTACTACTAGAAGGAACTGAAGTCTTTCGAGGGCCTTAGGTTGTCTCCATCTACTACTTACCTCCTTTAGCATCCTACCCTTTCATGTGAAGGTCAAGTACTCAGATACTGAGCTCTCAGGAAACCACCCATACCACACCTGGTGACCCAGAGTGGTCATCACACAGCTAACTATTCACTTACAAAAATAAAACACACTTTATTCTTTCCCATAACTGGGCCCAAAAGAATTACTTTAAAATGCATTTTCCACACTATAAAGTGTGTCTTAGCAAAACACGATAAACTCAACAGTGAGGCGATTACTGTACTTATATAACAGTTGGTGTTTCAGCAATATGCCCCTAAAAAGTATGCTTGGAAAAATGGATCCTGTTTCAACAGTTAAAAAGACATAATTATTTTTCTGCTGCATAACAGTTTTTAAATGTTAATGAGTTAAAATACAGTACCAAAACAGCTCCCATGTAGTAATCCTGCATATCATTTGGCTGCCTGGTGCCTTTTCCTTTGTTTTTTAACTTCTGTGGTCAGATAATATGCAAGAAAGTGGGAAGAGCACTGGTGTCTGGTAACTGTACCGTGACCATCATGTGGAGGAGTTCTCTGTTCTTTAAATTTTCTCTGAATTTATGTAGACCAGATATTTTCTCAGTCTCGGCCATATAGGCATTTTGGGTCCCCTGAGATCTTGGCATGGGTTCTGTGCCATATGGGAATTCCTAGGGTCTACCCTCTGCGGAGCAGGAACTCCTATACTCTGCAGCCATGGCAACCAAACTTCATGGAACACTGATAAATGTCCTCTGGAAGGCGAAACCACAGAACCCTGGTGGATAAGAAAGGAATCCCTGGGAGAGCAGTCTGCACTGCATCTCTGTATGAAAATAACCCACTCCCTAGATGCAGGGGGTTAATTTATGAGTTCTGTTTGTCTAATATGGTGAACGGTGACAACAGCCTGACCATCAAAAGTTACTAAATTCATAAAAAATAATTGATTTACAACTTTTAAGATATTATATAGCTATAAAAGAAACACTAAAATCCCATGAAATATTTTCATTTATTTATCCCACAAGTGCTAGTAAGAGCCTAAACACTGTAATAGAAGCTGAGTCCCAAGCCGAAAGATGAAGCATACTCTTGCCTCATGGCTTTTCATGTCACTGGTAGAGACAAGGAAGAAAAGCATCTATTATGATGTACCATGAGTACTACTATGGGGAAAGTAGGTGAGAACCTTAACTAGATTTAAAAGATTTAAAGAAATTCCTTGAAGATATTGTATCTAAGCTGAGACTTCAAATCGAATAAGGCAGAGAAAGGAGGATAAGATCATGTGCAAGAAGCTGGAACAGCATGAGAGATGGCCCAGAGAGAAGATAAAACAGACTGTTCAAGGAAACATAAATTGTACAGCAGTAGTGTTCAGTGAATGGGAGATGTGGTTAAAGAAGTAAGGCTTCAGAGGAAGGCAGGGACCAAATCATGAAAGAACCTGTATTAGGAGCATTTTGGGTATATTATAATGAAAACTTACAAAACTGTTGCTAACTGTAATGAATGTGTTAAGGTTCTCTAGAAAACAGAATCATGAGTGTGTGTGTGTGTGTGTGTGTGTGTGTGTGTGTGCATGTGTAGAGACACACAGGCAGACAGACAGACAGAGAAACAGAGAGAGATTATAAGGAGTTGGCTCATGCAGTTATAACCAGTTCCAAGATTCAAGGTGGTGCAGCAAGCCAGAGACCTAGGAGAGAGAATCACTGGTATGGTTCCAAAAGTTCCATACTGGTTCCCAAAGTAGTCAGGCAGAAATTATCTTTTAGTAAGAGAAAGGGTAGCATTTTGTTTTAGCCTGACCTCCAGCTGATTGGATGTCACCCATTCCTACTAGTCAATGCCCTCAGTCTACCTGTTTTATTTAGTCTACCTATTTCAATGTTAATCCCTTCCAAAACTTCCATAGAGATATCTGGCACCTCCTGGCATCAAGTTGACACATAAAAGTACCCAGGGCAATGGTGAATGTGAAAAGTGTTGGATCCTGGGAGTGCACAAGCAAAACTGGCAGAGCGAAGAAGGCAGGAAATTCTAGTGTCCTGAAGAAAAAGCACTATTTGAATAGCGGTGACAGCCTGACAGAGTGGGCCCTTACGGAATACTTGCTTAGCAATCATCAGATTAGTGAATGAAGATGAGTATGTGAAATAAAAAACATTTTCCAAAGGTTCGCTTTATTAAAATACTTGAGCGTTCAGTCCTATGTACTTACAATGTCTACATATACAATTTCACCAAGTACTGTTCAAATTAGAAAGGACTTAATGTCATTCCAAACTGTTTCATTTCTATGAATTTCCACTAATATACTGGTGAAGGTCCACTGAGAAAGACACTTTCATAACTCAAAGAAAGTTCTGGTTAGAAATCTGACAGCATAAAACACATTTCTACACTTTGGCTTAGTCAGTCTCCTAAGTATTAATTGTAAAGAAAAAATTGAAAGCAGCTTAGTTTCTAACATGGAAGAAAGCACAAAGTCTTACTTGCCAAGTAAAAATGTTCTTTCTTCAGGGTCGCACTGGTAAAATAGACAACATTTTCAAAAATAGGTTAAAAATTAGGATACAAAATTATATAAATGTGCATCCTCAATGCTCATCTATCTACCATAACTGAGATGAAGCTCTCAAGCTATATATAAAAGAAGGAAATAATTTGAATTTATAAAAACATAGGTATGTACAAACTTATAGGTAATTGTTTAGTTTTGTTCACAACAAAATCAGCCAAACTACATCAGGTAGTCACTCAGTAAATGTTTTTAAAGAAAATGAATAAATGAGTCATGCACCTAATTGCAAATGAGCCAATGTCCGCCCGTTAACTGGAAACTCTCTTTAGCTCAAAACAGGAGGAAGTAACAAGCTTGTGAAGACTGTCTTTCCACTGAAACTATGCACATCCTGCCCGTTTTGAAAGAACTTCAAGAGCATGGGTTTGCAAAGAAAGAATAGTTCATCAGAATTCCATTAGTCTTCGAAGTTCTATAAAAGTGTGAAAGCCCGCCAATATGCTGCAGCCTGGTCTCCCTGCCTGAGCCGGACAGCTGAGTGTGCACGTGTGCCTGAAGGAATAAGACAGGCGCTCCTTTCATAAGTGTGCCCAGTGCTTAAGGCATGCCTTTGTTAATTCTCTCCTCAAGTTCAGTCCATTTCTTCCTGTCTGGTCATCATAGAGTGTAAAACATCTGGGCTCCATTTTTTTATATATATATAATCCTTCTAACACTTTCAGAGAGTTATTTGTTCATCTTTGAGTTCCCAATCCCCTGTCCTGTGAAGTTATTTTAACCTCCTTGGTCCAGCGCAGTGCTATTCTCAGACATACATCCCAGGCCTCCACTGGAAGCCTGTCCCAATCATGTGTAAGCTAGAGAGTGCACAGCTACTGCAACCACTGCTTTAAAAACATTAGTCCTGGGCTGGAAATTTAGCTCAGTGGTTCCACTGCCTGCCTCTCAAGCACAAGGTCCGGAGTTCGATCCTGGTAACCACATACAACAATGCTGGGCATGGTGGCTAACGCCCACCCGCAATCAGTACCACATATCACAGGGCATGGCAGCTCACACCTGTAATCCCATCACTCAGGAGGCAGAGACAGGAGGACTGCTGAGTTCGAGACTTGTCAGGGCTACATAGTGAGCTTAGGGCCAGCCTGGACTACAAAGCGAGACCTTGTCTCAAAAAAAAAAAAAAAATCAGTCCTCAAAGGTTTACTGTGGAAATAAGTAGATGAACCTATCGTATTTGTTCCTTAAAGTACTTTATTGAAGGGAAGAAATATCTTTAAAGTGCTTGATCCTTTGTCTAATTATAGTATGCTTAGAAAGAGTCCTGGGAAAGAAGTGTCTTAAAATTGTGTTAACTTTCTCAAGTTATCCTAAACAAGATTTGCTCATGAGCTAAAAATTTACCACAGCATACAGATGTTCTTACTTTTCTCTCCAGAGTAAATGGTTTATTAGAAAGATCTAGTTCTTTGAGAAACCTCTCATTCAATTAATAACTGTGTTTAGAGGACAAGGCTTACTCAGAGAAACATGATCTGATGCACACTTTCATTTCATTCATAATTTAACATATTAAACTAGGAAGACTATGCTGTGGTCATATTTTACTAAAACACTAAGTAATTCTAGAGATAAGAATGAGACAATATCTCTTAATTGCTCAGTAATTCTGTCACAGGAATATGTACTCATAAAATAAGGAATATATCTTTCTCTCTTGGCATTCTATGGCTTGTTTTGTGTTTCTACTTATGAGTGCTAATTTCTAGAAAAAAGTGTTATTCAAAAAGCAACTGATGGGCATGGTTTCATCTCTTCCTCTTACATACACATGCACATACATGCATACACACACACACACTACACTCTACACTCTTATAAGCACATACACAGTTCCAACATGAAACCACCATGAGGCTGTTCAGTGAAAAAGCTTCACCATTACTGCCAATGAAGGTTATCTTCAAAATTGTAGCAAAGAGTTTAAAATATTTAAAGCCCCTGTATTACTAATTAGATAATAACTGAAAGAATAAATGTAATCTACTTAAGTTATTGAGTTGTTGGTTAACTTTATTCTTACAATAACTGCAAAAAAGTCCTAAAAATAAATAGACATGAGTCTAGGAGATCTTTTATATTAGTAACAAAATTTTTAAATTACAAAAACAGTGTAGTTATTCACAAACAACTAAATAGGCCCTGCTTTCCAAGTGGATTCAAATGCGGAATCTATTTTTAAAATCAGATATTTAAATTCTGCTCTTCTGTGTTATAAAATATTAATTATAGCTGAGACAAAATACATTTTATTATGACTAACTGTAAAACTAAAATGAGCTAACTGCTTACATAAAAATTTCACACACTTCCCTCTACTGTTGTCAGTACAGCCTCAGCTCACAAACATAAAACAAAATGCCATGTCTGTGACAGCATGTTACCCAAGTTTTTGTATGAGAATAGCAAACTTACAGAGTGAGGAGCCCATGAAGGATGACCAGTGAACTATAATCTTTGGATTGGAGACTCAAGGAAAAAAAGAAAACCCGTGACTTCTTCAGACTAGGCCAGTCCTCAAACTCTCAGTGCCCTGACTTTGTCTGACTCTTGTCTACACCGAATGCCTGGTGCCCACTAAAACAGTCTGTTTGACCACATGTCATTTACTGAAGAAGGATGAGGTACTTATATTTTTTTTAGTCAAGATTTACAACATTTTCTTTAAAACAGGGACTAGGTAGTTATTTTTATAGTTCTCTTTGGATAAAGATTTTTCTTTTGTCAATGTGGCTCTCCCCCCCCCCTCTTTTGACAGCAACAATCCCCAAAGGAGTGAATGAGAATAGCATTTCATAGATGAGAAATCATATCTCCTTCATCAGACATCTAACCTCCTGACATTACTTGTACCGGATAAACATGGGGTACAGGCCTACTGAGCACATGCCAGCTTCAGCTGAGCGATTATTCTCCTGCTGTTTCTGAAGCAAAGTCATTTGGCTGCAGTTGGAATCAACAAAATGCTGAGCATGGTTGGAAGATGCTCCTATCAAACAAGACAATAAGTTTGTCAAACCCACGCTCTTCACAGGTTAGTTCTTTGTTCTTTGAGCAAGTGATCTTATTTCACAGGAGAGTGACACAAGAGTTTAGTAAGCTTAATTGCATAGAATATATTTTTTCCACTTCTTTTGTTTTTGTTCATTCCAAATGAGACAAGCACCAATGATTTATTTAATTTCACATCTATTATAAGTGAGTTGACCAAGTCTCAAGTGAAACATTGTTGTCTAAACCATTTCTTTGCACATACTAACAACTGCTGAATAAATTTCACTATTATTTAAAGCTAATTAATCCTGCTTCGAGTACATTTACATTTTTATCAATTCTTTGCGTATCATAGTGACTTTTTAAAACTCAGATATGTGTTGTGGTTTTACTTGGACTAAATTAACACTGACTTTGATGCAAGGAAGAGAAAAGAGCATCTACTTAGACCTGCAGTATATTCCAGCAGAGAAGCCTTTAGTCATAGTTCCGACAACACTTCTAACTCAACAAGCTTGTGCCAAGAGAAAGAAGCACATTGTAATGTTTGAAACCACAAAGAAAACTCCCTACAGTAGCTGAAGAAGGTGAAGAATGAGAAACCAAGCACTCTTCTCAAGGGTATGACCAGGCGCTACGGGGTAAGGGAGATGCATCCATGAACCTGCTGCCGCAGCAGCCACAGGTGTCAGGGCCACATGCCGCCGCTGGGACAACACCACAGCAAATGTGCTCGAGTCTTGTGGAAGTGATTTCAACATGTTAAACCTAGGCCCAGACAGCAAAGAGAATTCTTTATTACTGAGTCACAAATTCACTTATTTACTACTTCATTTGACTTGGAAAGTACTCAAAGCATATTCATAAATCATAATCATAACATGACACCTTCTTAGGTGGAATGCAGGGCAGGAAATTGTTATAAGTACATGGACACGAATGAAGAAAAGTCTCTACTAGCAGTTCTTACAGAACTTCATATCAACAAGCAAAACCAAATCCATACTTCTGTACACACAAAACAGTATGCATAAAACCTTGTAAGATAACTTAGATAAAATCTTTTCATCCATTTCTTGAACTTTGACAAGCCATTAGAATGTCATCAATATTATTTTTCTAGTAAAAGCTCATATTAGAAAGATGTTATTTTATATAAATATATTTTTCTTTTTTAATAAATTGAGTTTATTGGTACATTTTAGAAATACATTATGAACGGGCCAGAGATTTAGCTCACTGGTTCCAGTGCCTGCCTAGCAAGTGCAAGGTCCCTAGTTCGATCCCAATATTT
>PVIC010024089.1:0-26339 GCA_004025085.1 Thryonomys swinderianus
TACTAGTTTGTTGAATTTTAGGATGCAGAACATGTGATTTACTTATGAGGCACATTGAGATTTGTAGTTTCCCGCATAACCTTTGGTAGAATCATAAATAATGTTTGTGAGTGAGTAAAGAATAGGCATATTTCTTTAAAAAACAACAAAACCATAAACGACCAGTGGGGATGCTGTTTAGTACCCACACGTGATATAGAGTGAGTGACTTCAAGCATTTTGTTTTGCCCCCATGAGCAGCGATGAAACAGAAACTCCCTGAGCTTAGCTAACTGCTAAGTGGGACATTAGATTTTTACCTGTGTAACGTGACGTCTACTGTGTTCCTGGTGGCATATAAATGCAATGTTCTTTCTGTTAGTCTTGAGCCACTTGGTGGCGTGAGCCACTGAGAGCAAAGTTACCGGGACTCCGTCTTCTGGTGACTGCGCATCTTCTTGTGAGTGAGAACAGCGGGTTTGGGTAGGAAGGTTGGGCAGCATGGAGATTTCAAGGGTTACCAGATGAGCTACTATGGTACACACACATACACACACATACACACACAACTTCATGTTCAAGTGTATTATAATGATGTACATGGACATACTGAGAAGAAAAGTGAAAAGTCTTTTTGAAACACTCAAATGTAACTTCTAAAGATAGGAATTCTTTTCTTTTTTCTTTTCTTTTTGGTTCTGTGAATTGAACCCAGAGATTTCACACAGAGCTACATCCCACCTTCACCCACATTTTTATGTGTGTGTGTGTGTGTGTGTGTTCAGATACAGTTCCCACTAACAGTTAAATTGCCCAAAATGGGCTCAAATTTTTGTTCCTCCTGCCTCAGGCTCCCAGCCATATGCTACTATTTCTCTCTGGCAAACAATGTCTTTAGAAGTACGCAAGGATGATGCGAAGTAAAGGAGCATAAAAAGAATTAAGAGGTGTTATGTACAGTTACTCACTTCGCAGAAACAATGTGACCATTGTGTACACAGACTTGTACTAATAACTTTTTAAAGCATGTTCAGACATCTATACAAAGTAGTGGCCAGTACTATAATCTATTGTTTTCTATTCTCAACTGTTTCATCTAGAAAGACATTACGAAGTTGAGCCCTAGAATAAAATGTATGAATTTGGGTACTGAATCCATCACTCAACTACCGCATGACCTTGAATAACAAAATCTGCTACAACTCTTTTCAAATCACTCATATGAAAATGAGTGATAAAATAGTAATTATCTGATAGGTTTGTTGTGACATTTAAATAAGAAAACATGTGTAAAGTGCTTTAAATTGTGGTCACATGTTTAAGAATACAACAGCTGCTAGGAATTTTAATTACTGGGATGGCAGGTGGACTAAGGAAACGCAGTGTGGCCTTTCCTGGGGCTCAGCCTCAGTAAGAGGAAAAGGTTAGAATCATACAAGGCGTACTGTCCTCTCATCTTATATTCAAACATGTAGATTTCCCAAGATTTTCTTTCTTTTAGTGCCCTCATTGTAACACTTCAATTATAATCATTGGGTGACTGATTTGATCCAAATTTAACCTCCCAATTTGACCTCTTTTCTTTAGATAGAAGGTTGCACCATATAGGAGGAGTGGGAAGTGGTCTTCTCTCCTGCCCTTTTGCCATATCATCAGTTACAACAACACACCCCATACTTTTCTTCTATAAATTTGTACTTTAGCATAATAGTAGACAACAGAGAAGCTCAGTAGCTGCCCCTAGGGAATACACGAAGCAATCTTTTTGTTTATCTGTTTGGTATAATGAAAGGCAAGGTGTGTGGATGTGTGCAAAGTGTAAAGTTGGTATTTTCACCCACATAATGCTCCATTTTATACATTTTGCATGTATTTGCCTAAGCACCACAGGGGGCAAAATATACTCACACTACCCTTCTGTTATGTAAGCATGTGTTTTACCATAACGGAATGTGAATGTGACTCCTGACTGACAGCAGCTACTTCCGGGAAGAGCAGAGTCCCATCTGTGAGTTCACCCACTTGGCAGACAGCAAGTTAGGTACAGCAGGTCCAAAGTAGCAACAGGAGAGTTTTACACATGAGATGATCGTTGCTAAATTTCTATGCATTTAGCCTTTTGAAACAAAGTTTTCCTTAGATTTTTCTGGTTGATATAGCCCAGTGTAGTTACACTGGCACATGAAAAAGCAGATTTGCAAGTTCTGGAGGAGGGTGAAAGTGAATCATCCAGCTACTGTTGCATTGATAATGAAGATAATAATGACTTTGACGGTGCCCATGTAAACCAAAGTTCCCAAATCAGTAAAATGGAGCAAGAATTAACTAAAACAAAGTAAATACTGAACTCTTGATTCAGATGATGCAGAAAATGGAATGTGAAAACCTATTTGACAAGTGAAAATGGTACAGAAAGGTGATGTAATCAAATGGAATGATCCAATGTTAGAACTAGGGTCCATAATATAATGACAAGATGAAACCTATTAGATGGAATGTCAGCACTGCTTTTCAGTGTTGGAAATTGTTTGTGACAGATAGAATGCTACAAACTGTTGTGAAATATGCAAATGCTGAAGAAAAACTTTCTGCCTGCATCAATAGTCATACTCAAAACTTTATTTATTATGACACCTTACTAGCTGAACTGAAAGCATACACAAGTTTGATGTATGTATCAGGGCTTTTTCATGGTAATTGGAAGAACTAAAGGATTTAAGGAAAAGAAATGAGTGCGGCCTTGAAGTCTGTAGAATAACAATGACATTGAGGAGATTTGTTTCCTTTCAAAGTTGCCTGAGGTTTGATGACAAAACCAATTATCAAAACAACAAACGAACTGATAGTGTGCCTGCCACCCACCCATTGTTTGAGAGATTTATGAGGAGGTGAGTAGTTGTTAAATAATTTATGTACTATCTGAAAACATGACTATTGACGAACATCTTGTAGCATTTCACTGTGACTATAAGGTCAGGTAGTATATGCCCCAGGGGAAAATAAACCTCTTTAATATATGTCATAAAAATTTATGCCCTTATAGATGTAAAGAGTTATTATGCATTCAATTTATAAATTTATTCCAGAACTCAGCAATCAGGTCCTTATTCACATAGTAACAAATTCAGTGATATTGTGAATAGACTTGTTGTCCATCTCTCCAATTAATCAGAATGTGAGCCTTGACAATGTTTTTACCAATTTCCAACAGAGCACAAATTGATCAATATAGGAACAAAGTAAAGTTCCAAATAAAATACTGGAATTTCAAAACAGAGAATTATACAGTACAGTCTTTGAATTTCAAAAAGATATAACATTCTTCTGGTATATGACAAAGAAAAACTGGTGCTGTTGATGGTAACATTTTATCATAGTGGAAATATTAATAGGCAAATCTCATTGAAACAGAGGCCTAAGATACGAGTTCTCCGTAATGAAATCAAAGGTGAAGTAGATGTTATTGATGGGTTATTCAGGAATTAAGTGTCTCTCAAAACACAAAGCATTAGACAGTGGCTGTGTTTTGCTCAGTCTTAAATATATATGGCATAAGTAGTTTGAAAGTTTACAAAAACAGTAACAAGTGCATCACAAAGACCTACTGCACAACAGAAAAAACAAAAAGATTTCAATTGTACCCGTCAAAAATGAATGGGAAAACAAAACATATGTACTATCAGTACAAACCCATTTGTGTGTGGAACTTGCCATTTTCGCGTATGAAGCCTGCCTTGGGTGTAACAGTTAAAGCAAAGACTTTTTCTGTGGTAATTTGTACTTACATTATAGTTCACATAGGCTTTTATTTCTGATGTTATCCTTTGATTTTATAAACAAATAAACAGCCGATGTGAAAATGTTGATGTCTATTCTAAGTACTCATTACATACTTGATGTTTTATTTTATTGATGTTTTATTCTCCTGCTAAGCATAGATTGTATAATATAGTAGGAAGCTGATGACAAAAACAGGACGACAAGACAGATGCCAAGAACAGTCTACTGCATAGGAAAGGAAAGGAAGTAAATGTGCTGTTAGTGTGAGCGAGATGTGCTCAGGGAACATCCAGTTGTCATTGTGTAGACTGCCTTCAGCGTAATAATTAGGGTGAATATTTTTTGTAGGGTTCTATTGGTGTTTCAATTGTAGTTCATAAAATGGGAGTTTATTTCTGTTGTCATTTTTTAGATTTTGTGCACAAAAATCTGTGTTGAAGTTTCTTCTTGTTTTAGACAGTGGATATTAAAATTCAATTGTTTTTTTTCTGCTAAGTGCCACTGCTTAACATAATAAACTCATAACATAAGAAGTAATAATTCATCAATAGAAATATTCTAAAGAATAAACATGGATGTTATACACCCACTACAATGCATCTTTATGACAAAATTGGTGTTATGCTCCATGTTAAACCTAGTTCAACTTAGACTTCAGTAACTCAAGCCATATGAGCTGCCCAAGGAAACAATTATAGTTAATAACACTCCTATTTTTGGAATACTTATAATGCTATAACAGAACCATATAAGTTTGGATGAGAGTACATAAGTAGAGTAAGAATTGGCATTAGCTGAATGGCATGGAAAGGCAAAGGTAGAATGAACACTTGGCATGAAAAATCCCCTGAAATATTTTGGTGGACTCGTTATTCTGAGAAATCTTAAAACTTGACTTGAGTTTAGAAGTTTAAATGGACTAGAATGTGTATATGAGAAAAATAAAATTTCCATGACCTGTTTGATTTTGGGCAAATGTTGTGCATCAATTATTTTTTCATTCTGAAAGTACTGATTCTACTGTATTTCCTGAGTTTCAGTAGTCTTTCAGTGGACTGATGAAACCCAGCCAAAATACAGCTTTCCATCTAGAGAAAAATACCTGTAAATGATAGATAGTCCTGCTACAGTAGCTCCTTCCCTATGCACAAAATACAGCTGTGCTAAGAAACCTGCCTTTCTTGGCAACGGTGATGCCAAAGCAAAGCTCCCTCATGCATAGGTCCAATTTCTGTGCCCAAGGAAAGGCAAGAGTTTTCTAACATACTAAAATGAGTAACTGTAATGAACCTATGGATATTCATTTATAATAATTAACTTGGAAAACCAATACCTGTCATCCACTGGCTTCAAGCCCTGCAGGGATTTCTCAAGTCAGCACAAAACTGTCATAGACCTGGCTTGAGATTGATCATCCTGGCCTGAAGAAACCATCATGACCCACCCTCTACCTTCAGTTTGTATCATTTCCTTCTCAATGACTTAACATTAGCTTTCCCAGTCTTTCAAAAATGCTATTTTCAAAGCAAGATCCTGTCCCAAAAATAATGCTATTTTCTTTATTGCTTCAGTATATTTACATTTCTGCAAGACATCCTCACTTTCTGTAATTTAGGTCATAGGCTTTTCATCCCTTAGTGGTCCAGTTCTAGAACAAATGCCTGTCTCAAAACCAGTGTGTAGAAAGAAGGCACCACCCTCCCAAGACTCATCTCTTACTCTGCCTCATGCGTGACCTGCATATACTGGATTTATGATCATTTACATTTGGTGAGCTTACATTTGGTGGTGCATGTTGAATAGGTACCTCTTCTGTTTAAGTTCTACTTTTGCGCTAAACAAGATCTCCATGACAAGTACAGACCTGCCAATTAATTTTACCATTATCAGGACAGCATTTGTTTCAGAAAGTGGGCCAAAATATTTGTATCATGGAGCTGGACCAAAAAGTTGGAGTCTTCCCCACCTCTCATTCTTCTGCTGATTTCATATTGCTCATCAGTAGCATCAAGATTCACCATATCTGATAATTTTATTTTAAACAATGAAGGATGGCTGTCATTATGATCAATTTTACCCACTTTCTTTCTTTTGTAGATGGAAATAATTAGAATTTCGTTCATCCTGTGCAACAAACTAGGGTAAAATTTCTATAAGATGATACATTAAATGAAAATGATATACTTCATCGGGAGGCAGGGACAGGAGGATTGCTGAGTTCGCGGTGGCTTGCCTGGGCACCATAGTGAGCTCAGGGCCAGCCTGAACTACAAAGCGAGACCCTGTCTCAAAAAAAAAGCAAAAAAAAAATGATATACTTCAACACGGAAAATATATTTTATGTAATTCCACAGTGATAGAAGAATCAAGAAGCACAGAATAGTATAGTCTAGGGTCAGTCAAAAGAATGTCACCAAATCTCCATCCATGTCATAATTTATGACAATATTAACAAATACTTTGTTTTGATCTTCAAATGAGATGATGATAATGTGACTGTCCCTCAAACTAAAGCCCATTAATCAAGTGATACACTATTTCAAAAGAATATCGTGAGAGTACTGTTGTCTGAACCTTTTGTCCCTTCTAAGTTCATATACTGGAATTTTGACCCCAAATCTCATTACAGTTGGAGGTAGAGTCATGGGAGTTGCTTCTCTAATGAGATTATAAAAGTAGCTTTTCGCCGGGCGTGGTGGCTCATGCCTGTAATCCCAGCATTTGGGAGGCAGAGGCAGGAGGATTGCTGAGTTCGAGGCTCACCTGGGCTACAAAGTGAGCTGAGGGCCAGCCTGAACTACAAAGTGAGATCCTGTCTCAAAAAAAAAAAGTAGCTTTTCCACCATGTGATGTCATGAACAAAAGATGACCACTTCAGAGGAATGACCTTCACCAGAGAAGGATTTTGTCCATGTTGATGTTGGGCCTTTCTCAGCCTTCTGAACAGTGGCACAGGTATTAATTGTTTATCAGTATCCCAGTATATGACATCTTTATAATAACAGCTAAAATAAACTAAGACAAAAACTGAATACAAATTCTCAAACTCCATAACTTCTGGGAGAAGCAGGACCCCCCCCCAAACTAACTTTTCTGGTGTATTTAAGTAAAAATGAGAAAAGAAAAAAATCAGGCCCAGTCAATTTCTAACTGCAAAAGCATCAGGTATATTCTGGCTTGAGGGTCCTGTGCCACCTGGGGGCATCTCTACCCTTGGAGAGATGACTGTGTTGGATTTACTGGCTGAACAGCTAATCTGGAGGTTGATTGGTAAAAGCTAAGAGCTAAGTGTATGAGGTTATGGTTCAGATTAATGAGGCGAAGAGGAAATAGGAAGGTTGCATGTCAAGTGCTTGCCAGTAAAGGATCTGGAGATCAAAACGAATGAGCGACCAATGGCAGCCTGTTATGCTTCAGCTTTGGTAACGATTGTCCTCTTAAAAATCATCTCCTATTCGAGAGATGCAGATGAAAACAACACTGAGATTTCATCTAAATTCTACATAGATGAAGTTAACCATCAATCAATGCAAATTTAACCGGCAATAAACACTGATGAGGCTGCAGGGAGAAAGGAACCCTTCTTCACTGTTGGTGGGACTATAGTCTTGTGCAACCACTGTGGAGGTCAGTGTGGAGATTCCTCAGAAAACTAGGATTAGGGGTCCCATTTGACCCTGCTATTCTCCTGCTAGGAATATACGTGAAAGAATTAAAAGAATCATATCATAAAGACATATGTGCACTCATGTTCATAGCAGCTCAGTTTGTGTTGCCCAATCTTAGAAACAACCGAGATGCCCATCAACTGGAGACTGGTTAGAGAAGATGTGTTTTGTTTTGTTTTGTTTTCATAAAATGGAGTATCACTCTGCCATAAAGAATGACAAGTATGAGTCATTTATGAGCAAAAGGATACACCTTGAGGACACACTAATAAGTGAAATAAAGAGGTCACAGATATGTAAATACCCTATCTTTTCTCTAGTATGAGAATCTGTAGATGTAAATGAGTTCTAGAATATATGGTAGATATTGTGAAGTAGGAAATATTCAAAGGGAAAGTGGTATGGAAAAGAAATGAGGGGAAAGAATAAATATGATTTGAAAAGAAAAAGAAATAGCATATATAAAGCAGGTGGAGGGTTGGGATGGGTAAGGATATGGGTAAAAATGAGAATTGACTGGTGTCATATACTAGTACAAATTCCCCAGTGTGGAGTGTGATTGTGAACTGTATATAAAATGTACCAGTAAAGAATTCGAGTTTTAAAAAATCAATCTCATAATCAAAGCATAAGTGCACAGCATCTTCCCATGGAGAAACCAGTTTCCTTTTAATATGCAGATGTAATGATGATGTTATATTTATAATGCTGCAGAAGACAGAAAAGCAAAAATAGTGAATTCTTTTTTTTCTTTTTTTGCTTTTGAGACAGGGTCTCGCTTTGTAGTTCAGGCTGGCCCTGAGCTCACTATGGTGCCCAGGCAAGCCGCCGCGAACTCAACAATCTTCCTGTCTCTGCCTCCCGAGTGCTGGGATGACAGGCGTGAGCCACCACACCCGGCATTAATAGTGAATTCGTACATGAAACTATGTCGGCTTCTCATTAGTGATGTAATTATTTCAGTAAATTTTTCAAGAAGCTAACAGAAAGTAAGGAAAGATATCACCACTTGTGATGCAGGCTTATGAGCCTGGCGGACACTTGGGCAAATTAAATTGTACAGGCACAGAAAGACAATCCCATCCCCTCTTACTGCTAGAGGTAAACAAGAAAAGTCCAACTCACAGAATTGGAGTTGAATGTTGTTGCTAAGCGTTGGGATGTGGGTGAAAGGAAGGAATTTGGGTCCTATGATACAAACCCTCAATAAACAAGGAATAAGTGTGGAGTATCTAGTGAAGAAGACAGTGAAAACACTTCAGCACCCTGTGCTGTCCACTTGAAATTTGCTAAGAGAACAGATCTTCCGTGTCCTCATCTCTCTGTCTCTGATTCTGTAGTTTCTCTCTCTGTATACACTGTGTGGTGATGGGTAGGGTCATTTAACTGCAGTAATCATTTCAGACTTTGTACATGTACCAAATAATCACATTATACACTTTGAATATATATTTGTTGTTTATCTATTGTATTCAGTAAACACACGGAAAGCTTTTAAAAATTATTAGAGCTCTTAGCCACAACGGGCATTGTGGAATAGTTCGGTTGGTTTGTTGAAAATACTGAAAAGCTCCTACCTTGAGAATATCTTCCTTTTATCTTCATTTCAGAAATACATTGCTTCACTGTTACAATCTAATGAAGTGCAGATGTCCTGATAAAATGCAAGCTGATATGAATGACGACTTTTAGTGAAAACATAGCAGAGGATATACTTCAGATAACAGTGTCTACTATTTATCTGAAATTGAAATTTAACTGGATCATCTATATTGTAATTACTCCTTTTTTTTTTTTTTTTTTTTTGAGACAGGGTCTCGCTTTGTAGTTCAGGCTAGCCCTGAGCTCACTGTGTAGCCCAGGCAAGCCTCGAACTCAGCAATCCTCCTGCCTCTGCCTCCTGAGTGCTGGGATTACAGGTGTGAGCCACCATTCCCGGCACTGTGGTATGTGATATTGATTGCTGGTGGACGTGAGTCTCCACGCCCAGCATTGTATGTGGTTACCGGGATCGAACTCAGGACCTTGCACTTGCGAGGCAGGCGCCGGAACCACTGAGCTAAATCTCTGGCCCCCAAATTACTCCATTTTTAATTGCTCATCCTGTATGAATGAGTGCTGTCCTAACAGTGGACACACCATATATCACAGGGAGCTTTCCAATAAGAGTGTAGCTTGAGGTAAATAGTGAATGGCTCTTGGTGTTAGAAGACACAGGATGTCATCTAAAATGTATTTTATTTATTCATCCACTATTTATTTATTTATGCATTAAATATTTTTGCTAACTGACCTTGGATGGGTGAATGTTTCTCTCCTGTAAGAAAACACTTCTGAAACTGTGAGATGAAAGAACTTCACAAACGAACTCAGCTGTTGGACACTGACATCTACAAAAGAGCTTTCTCAAAGTGGGTGTATCACTTTTAAATTAAAATAATCACATTGAAGCAAATCCTATAAATACTGCTGCTATGAAAATAACAATGTATTCTGTGAATGCCTGTACATGACAGTATATGTGACAGACACATAGATAACACATTACCATAAAAGTTAAAAGTATTTACAAATAGATAAATCTGCTTGGTAAACACTCATAATCACATATGTGCAGCTAGTTGATTTCAATTTATATAAAAGAAGAAAGAGGGCCGGAGGGTTAGCTCAGTGGTTCCGACGCCTGCCTCACAAGCGCAAGGTCCTGAGTTCGATCCCCGCTAACCACATACAATGTTGGGCGTGGTGACTCACACCCACCAGCCATCAATACCACATACCACAGTGCCGGGCGTGGTGGTTGATGCCTGTAATCCCAGCACTTGGGAGGCAGAGGCAGGAGGATTGCTGAGTTCGAAGCTTGCCTAGGCTACATAGTGAGCTCAGAGCCAGCCTGAACTACAAGGTGAGACCCTGTCTCAAAAAAAAGAAAAAAACAGATGAGACAGATTAAAGAGAGAGATTCTAATAATTGGAAGAGAGAGAGAAAGAGAAAAGGACATAGGTATCTGAGACCTGTGAAACAAAAAAATTCTAAGTAGAAATACTACATTTAGCTCTATATTTCCAGTTAACCTAGATAAAAGAAAGCTGTACATCATTTATTCTACTATTCTTTAGTGAAAGGATTCCTGCAAGTAAACCTAAGCAAAAGAAAAAAAAAGTATCTGTTTTGCTTTGTTTGTTTGTCTGTTTGTTTTGATCTCCTAATTGTAGAAAATGTCTATTAAAAGATACAGAGCTATATACACAGAAGTTCACGCTGACTTAGCTATCTGGTGTCTTTTGCCTTCATGAAACATTCTGCTTCCTGCATAACTGTGGATCCTGAATGCTGAGTTTACAGCTCCTCCTCCAGCTGTTGTCTTGTGTCCTCCTGGTCACTTTGGTGCCTACAAAGTTAACTACACAAATATAGTTTGAAAAAAGAATTGTACTCGCAGAACCTCAGAAGCATCCTGAAGCTTAAAACTTCACCAGAAAACAGGAACCTTTTTGAACCACATACTGGACTATCTCACTTATAAAGAGGCTTTTCTTTTATTTACACAACCAATGATTAATTGCACAAACAGTTGTGTGGGAGGTGGGGCGCTGTACAAATATCTGGTTATTGTATCTTCAGAATCCTCCACAATAATTGTCTATGATCTGATTTTTTAAATGTCATAATATTTTGTATTTTTCAAACTGTGAATTAATACCAAAAAATGAATTCTTCGATCCCTGCATGAGAATGCATTTTTTTCCTTCTAATGAAATAAAATACAAAATACAGGAATAAAAGGGTTGGAGTACTTTCTGAGATACTCTGTTTTCAACCATAATAATATGGATGATTACAAACATTGTTCTACAAGCGGTAGCTCTGGATGGTGACCAAGATGGTTTGAAAATCTTTGCCTTGGAAACAACAGAGCACAGTGTTCACATTTCCCTAAAGGCCAAATTCCATCTACTGCTATTTTTGCCAATAAAATTTTATTAGAATATTTTTCTTTAAGTCATCTGTATATTATCTGCAGCAGCTTTTATGAGGATCTGGATAGTTGAGATCAGAGATGATATCCCTCCTAGACAGAAAAATATTTGCTTTACAGTTCCTTACAAAATTTCCTACTGACCCTTAGCTCAGAATATCAGGTCAGGGAGAGGCACCTTGCAATATTCAGGGTACAGAATCACTGCCCTGATTATCTGACCTTCAGTAAAAGGATGAGTTAAAAAAAAAAAAAAAAAGAAAGAAAGAATACGAAGCCAACACTAACCCCACAATGTGAGCTGTTCTGAAATGGTGAATTCTTAGAATTTTTTGTAGAAAATACTATCATCCAGAGGATCTTAAATCTTTGGTTAAAGAAACAGACTAAATTTAAACAGATGGGATTGGAATCCTGAATATTTAACAGAGTATATAGATTCAGAAGGTTAATTGACGTGTGAATAACAATTCAGCAATAAACAGAGGGCAATAATGTGACAGGTTAAATTTTATAAATCTGTAATAACAGCTTATCAATGGCTTCAAGTCAGTGCCAAATGCCTGGTACACACTGCATTTGCAGTTCATTGGACTAGCTATGCTTCTGTGGCTCATTCACTTGTTTGATAAGAGTCTGTGGGTATCTAGCTGTGGGACATGGAGCATGACATACCTCTTACAGGCAACTGAATCAGATAAAAGTTAGGTTATGGTCAGAGAAGGACTAGAACCTCCAGCTCTCTGTACAAAATAAAGACATCAGAATTGCGGCTGGACGTGCATCTGAGAAAGGCCAGACCTCAAAATGAAGGTGCAGTGACCAAGCCTTTGAGCCTCCATTAGGGAAAAGAGTGACTTGATAATGTAACTAGCACTATCTGATCCTCTAAGACAGGCCCAATGGCATCAGGCACCCAAGACCCACCCCTTCCCCAAATACTTTTGTTCTTTCCATATATCCCTGCTAGGCGAATCGCTTCCTTATTGAACCAATTTAACCTAAGCAGCCATATTTGTACCCCCTAGGATAACCCTAGTTTGACCCACTTTCTACCCATTATGATCTGGTTCTCTAAATTGCCTCTGGTCATAGGGCCTCGGTGCTGACACACTCAGGACCCCCTTGGAAATCCAGGAGCATTCTTGTCCTCTTTATTTCCAAGAGGACACTCCTAACTTCTTCCTTTGGCTTACAATTTCATTCCTCGGTGTTGTGAGACCATAAACTCTGTGCATTTGGCACCTAAAAGGTTGGGGCTATGTTTCTTCCAAATCACTCCTACTTCTCCTGTCTCCTTTCCAGTCTTCTGGTCTCCTTACCGTCTTGTCTGCACATTATTTTTCCTCTCCCAGTTGGAATAATATGTACCCCTTTCTCACTTCACACTTGTGTATTTTCACATTTGCCTTGCCTCCCAATTTTTTTCAGGTGCAGGTATTTATTAATCTGTATTTAAGATAGTATAATAGTTCATAAAATTGTAGTACAAAGCAATTTCTTCCTGCATGATTTATTAGTATTTAGAAGTCTAATGATATTCCTTTGGTAATAATTAATATTGAGACAAGAACATCTCACAGCTCAAAAATAAGTTCAAGAATACAAAAACTTCCTTCATTTTATACTCTGACCACTGAGGATGACAGAAGATGTAACATATGTTTAGAGTCTCCAGGGAGAAAAATACGTGATTGCTTCGTCCTAATTGTCTCTGTCACTCATGGATCATGGGTCAATATGGGTGGGAGTCCCCGTCTATTCAAGGAGAAGCGATAGGACACTTCCACAGACTGCAATTTCTTCGGTGACTTAAAATATATATCATCCTATAACATATTGTATTCCTTTCGTGCTAATCTTATCGCACAGTATGGGAAGGAAAAAATAATCATTTCCTCCCTCGTACAACGGAAAGGGTTAAGCCAAAAATCCTTGGTAATTGTTCAAGTCGGTCCACCTCTTACTGACTGTACCCAGGACCTGTGAGATCAAACAGACATTTTCGCTGACGCTGAGACAGAAGAATAAAATGGCTGACAAGCAGAAGGGAAACCAGGCCAAGATAATGTTGCTGGCCGAGAGCAATCTCAGGTTTTTCAGCCCAAGCAAATTCCTCCTCGGTGGATCCTACCCTGGACTGATGATGCCTCCTCCAAGTACCTGCCCCTCCTATGCTCCTCCTTGGCAGGCCCTACGCTGAGCTAATGTACACTCCGGACACCTAGCAAACCTTGCCCTGACTCCTGTACACTCCTTTACCTAGCAAACCTTGCCCTGAGCCAGGGTCTTCTTACCCTGTGTGAACTTGCTGTAGATCAGTGAGTAACAATGGTATAATCAATGTGTGACCAATCAAGTGCTCGCTCTGCTTCAGAGTTGCAGCATAAAAAGGGAAATTAATGTCTCGCCACCTGGAGGCAACAGAGCTGTCTTGTATACAAACGAGACTGTCTGTCTTGTCTGTCTGTCTCTGTCTTTTTGGTAGGAGGGAATGGAAACACGCCTCTGGTGGCCGTGCACACGAGCTTACCGTCGCGCAGTACTACCCTGCCATGCCCTTGTTCAAGGTCAGGATGCCTCTTCGGTTTTGGTCTCAAAGCCCTGTACACATGGAGGAAATGGCTGCCTCCCCAGCCTGGAGGCCTGGCCCTGGCATCTTGAGTTTTACTCAAACATTCACAGAAATACTGGAGGGGTCTGCTGAGGATACCGAGATAAATATCATGACTCTTCAATTTAAACACTTGCCATATGGTGGAACTCCGGACATAAAAACAAGTAAGTATTCTCAGTCAATAGATGGATGGGGGGTCCAAATCTGCGAGTTTTTACTGAGTCTTGCCCTAAAGGAAAGGAACTGTGAAAGTGTCACTTAAGCCTAATATTGACAGAGACATCAAGAAATTCCATAGGGCAAAGAAAGGTCATTCAAGGGAGGAAAAGTGGCGTGAACTCAGACACAGCTGCAAAGTGTCGCGCGTGAGCGCCCTCTGCTGTTGAAGTTGAAGGTCCGGTGGAAACCTGGAAAGGCTGACTCATCATCCAGTTTCAGGGTCCTGAAGGAGGAAAAGGACTCAGAGACTATATAGGCACAAAGGAAAGAGGAGTAGCTACTTTGCTGTCTACAGCTAGAAGGTCTCTGAGGCGAGAATCAATGCACGTGGCATCCAGAGAAAGTCTATGTCCCCGAGGAATCACCTTTCAGTTAACAACGGTGGCGCAGAGTTGGCTCAGTGGTTCCGGCGTCTGCTTGGCAAATACAAGGTCCTGAGTTCTATCGCCGATTAAAAAACAAAACAAAACAAAACAAAACAAAACGTAACAAACAAACTAAAAGCCAGGAATCCAATGAGGAATTGTAGTCCAGCCTGGGAGGTGGCTGTTAAAGGAGAGCCATGCATCTGAATGTAGAAGTCACAGAAAGAGGCCCAGATGTAACCTACAAGACTGCTGCTCCGAGCCACCTCCAGACTGCTCTGCAGTGCACATCCTGCGAGAATTCTCTGTGTTCTCACTAATGGCACCACCGGATCAAACTGCTGAACCTCAAAATGTGTTCATTCTAACGTTTGATTGGTAGTACCTCGTGCTCAGCTGGTGATAATTAAAAACAAACATTAAAAAACGAAATTATATTCGTGTGCCTCGACCAAAATAGTCTCGAAGTCCCTTAGGTATCCGTTTTATTTATGAAACTAAACATGTTTGAAAAGAAGAATCGTCTGCTTCCTTAGCCTGAGGTGAATCTCACTTAGGTTAAATATTCATTTCCAGGAACAGTGGCCATCCTGTTCGGTAGGGATCACATGTGGGTTTGTAGAATGAATGAATGAATGAATGAATGAATGAATGAATGAATGAATGAATGAATGGAGTGGGTCTCAGAGTAATCGTGAAAGCGCTGAATCATGCACAAGATGACTTTGGTTTTCTCCAGCTGGTGCCCTTCTCTTGACATTCCCACCCCGTGCGGGAGCTTCTGTGATGTTCACTTATTTCGCGATCTCACTTCATTAGCACCGTATCTCTTCGCGAGAAAATCTGGCAAAGTTGATTTCTCTAGGAAACTGACTTGTACTTTTTGTCCTCTGATTGCAATTAATGAGATTAATTGTTTATCTCCTTCCCCATTATGCTCTGATGAGACTCACATGAGTACATTTTCCAGGAATATAAGTATTTAGTCTTAGTGTGTTGTCTTGTTGGGAGAGCAATGTTATTATACTGCTTCATTAATGCCCGTACATGTGGTTCAATTAAGATTTACAAATTAGGTTTAATTAAGGTTTATAAGCAGTCAGGTGAACTCCTGGTTGTGTTCCTACTGCTGATTCCACTTTTTTTTTTTTTCTTCCACAGTCCGCACTGTGCTTAGAAAATTCAACTGGGTGCTGAGCTAGAAAATGAAATGTCTTCACTTAGCATCGGATTTTACCTGCTGACTCTTTGCTACTTTTGTAAATGAAAACTAGCACTGAGGTTACCGGAAAATGCATAACATTTGGGAAATAGGAAACATTTCCTGAGTGTCACCCAAAGCAGGCCCACAGATATTAGACTCACACTAGTCATGTCAGCTGTGTCACTTCACGCCAGCCAGCCACCCCTCTTGTGTACAATTTCCTTAAGGAAATAAGAGACAGAGGAGAGAGATAATAACCGCTTCTTTGATATATTTTTATACAAAGGTATTCATGACCAGCTTCTTTTGGTACCTGACATACTTAATTATTGATAGCAGTCATTAATAAATGATATAGTGTTAGATCCGGAAGTAAAAAGGCATCAGGCAACTGGAGTTTCACTAAATATTTGACGACCTATCTAATGTAATTATGACACTCGGATGTCAATATTCTTTTCCCCAGTTCTATTCAAACTCAGCAAGTGTGTAATGTGTACCTACAGGGTCTCGGATGCTGAGCATCACCACAAAGGCAAACAAGACAGAAGTCTCAACTCTGTCCACACGCAGGTGCGGCCCGTCATAGAGCTAGAGGTGTGTTTCAGCGGATGAACAGGTGGTCCGCGTCTTCCTCACACCCAGGTGGCTCTCATCTCACTGGCTGTTACTCCTACGTGCTGACATGTCCAGCGTCCTTGTGGCTGAGTTCTGCCTCCACTGAACTAGATTCATTGCTTTGGGGCCTTGCAGGGCTGGGGGTATCTTAATTACTAGGATGGCTATCTCTGGAACTCTACCAGTCTGCCTGGCCCTTTAATTAACCTGAAGGCCTTCTCACGTGTGTGCCTTACATTACCGATGTAATGATTCTTCCCTGAGATGTGAAGCACTGTACAAAATTTAATAATAATGAACAGCGTCTTCTAAGGGAAGTAATTCTGATCACACTAGCTGGCTAACTTTCAAAATGACCCAGCACTTTTCAGTCCATACACAGAGAATCAGGGAAGTGGAGCATTTAGCACGAATAGAACAATGGCCGCTTATCTTTGTACACTTGACCTCACGATATTATAAGACTATTGGATTCTTACTGTAAGTAGAACAACAACATACTAATCCTAAAATGGTTATATTTAACTAAACTTGTTTGTATGGGCACTAAGTTAGTTATGAATTTGTGCAACCAGAAAATAAAGAAGCAGAGCTAATTCCTTTTTCATCAGTACTCTTCAGAGAAGTCATTTACTTCAATTCGACAGTAAAAGATAGCATCGTGATTCCCAGCCATACATCTGTTTGGTTCCGTGTTCTGCTTGGTGCGTTCTCCTTCCAGAGGAGCCTTTACAAGGTACACTAATGACCCTAAGGGTGGAAAGGGACTTCAAAGCTCCATACATTAAATCATAATGTTGTACTAACTATATATTTATGAAACCTCCTTGGTACATAGGTGACATATAGTAAAGAGTTATATAAAGTATATAAACCCATTTCCTGTTCCAGTAAATTAAGAGTCAGTATTTTGGCTCACATGTAGACCTTCCAATTAAGCAATACAAGTAGCTCTTCCTGATTTTTTTTTTTTTTGAGACATTGTCTCGCTTTGTAAATCAGGCTGGCCCTAAGCTCACTATGTAGCTCAGCAAGTCTCTAACTCAGCAATCCTCCTGCCTCTGCTTCCCGAGTACTGGGATGACAGGCTTGAGCCACAAAGCCAGCATTTGTGGTGTATGGTACTGACAGCCAGTGGGCGTGAGTCACCACACCTGGTATTGTTGTATGAGGTTACCAGGATCGGATCAGGGACCTTGAGCTTGCTAGGCAGGTACCAGAACCACTGAGCTGAATCTCTGGCCCTCTTCCTGAAACATTAAAGGAAAGGAAAGCAACGGGAATGTGAAAGCAACTGGAATAAATAGAACAACGTCAAAACGTAATTGCTCGGAGGGCATGATTTGGACATGTTTTTGCCTAACTCAGAAACTTACAGTCTGAGGGACGACTGCCCAAATCTGAGACCTGCCCCAGTTTGAGCCACTGTTTCTCTGTTTTCTCAAAAACACAAACAGACAAACAAAGGGGGAGAGAGAGAGACAGAGAGAGAGAAAGCGGGAGAGATGGGGAAGGGGGGAAGGGAGGGGTTAAGCCACCCTTTTCTATTTCCCTTGAAAATCTTTAATGAAATCCAAAGATATGGTGGATCTAACACTGTGAAGAATGGGAAAATGCTCAGTAAATGGTATATAGCTACATAAACATAAGGACTTATTATCATGTTGATTATCATTGATGACAGCGTGGACAAATGTGCTAATTATACCCATAAAGTGAAGATGCAAATGTTTTGCTCTGGACTTTCAAGAGAGGCTCATTCTTCTCCTAAAAAGAGCGATTATAAGCAAAAAATATTCCTTTTTATTGGTGCCGTAATAACCATTCCATGTAATATTAATAGCAATAATAAAATGTAAGCCACTTCTACATTATTTTCAGGGGGAAAAGAACACATGAGCTAAAAAGTTGAGTGAGCAAGAACTTGTCCTTTTTAATGGTATCTGTAAAAAAAAAGCAATGGCTCTTCTCATAAATCTATGCCTCGTGCCAACACTTGTTTTCCATCTTCTCTAAATCATACTTTGCCTTCTGTTGTTGTTTGGCATCATTTGCAACCTCAGTGGATATATTAACAACCGTGGCCGCGATGAGCCTTACAGATTATTTTAGTTTTGGTACTGTCCATCAGCTGCGTGTCTCCCAAATTTCCCCTGATTTGCCTGTCAGTATTTATCACTATATTTGGCTTGAATTGTCAGATAAATTTGGATTGCATTTGGCCAGTTTCGCCAAAGGTCCTGTTTAATGCAGATTGTATATGCATGTGCTGAAGCTGAAAAAAAAAAACCCATAAATGACGATTCTATTTTCTGTGTTATCTGGCACAAGTTTTCCTCCCACAGCTGGTTGGAATCTAATGGCAAAACGTATCTGCTGTGGTTTTCAATGAGCACCTTCCATGGCACGTTGGCTCCTATCCCTTTCAGCCTGTCACGTTATAAGCATCCGGTGCACCTTGCAAAATTCTAGGTGCCAGGATGGAGATAGCAAGAGATGCTTTGGGGTTTGTCCAAATGATTTCGAATTTTGTTGTGCGGGTATATAATTCCCTATTGCTGTTGCTACTAATTAACTAAAAAATTGGCCAGGTGTGGTGGCTCATGCCTGTAATCCCAGCACTCGGGAGGCAGAGGCTGGAGGATTGCTGAGTTCGAAGCTTGCCTGGGCTACATAGTGAGCTCAGAGCCAGCCTGAACTACAAAGCGAGACCCTGTCTCAAAAAAAAAAAAAAAAATTGGTACCTTACAACAACACGAATCACGTATCTTTCCGTTGTGGTAGTCGGAATTCTGAAATGGGTCTCCATGGAATGAAAATCGAGTGTCTGGGCCGGAGGGTTAGGTCAGTGGTTGTGGCGCCTGCCCCGCAAGTGCAAGGACCTTAGTTCGATCCCCGGTAACCACATATAATGCTGGGCGTGGAGACACGCCCACCAACAATCAACACTGCATACCACAGTGCTGGGCATGGTGGCTCACGCTTGTAATCCCAGCAGTCAGGAGGCAGAGGCAGGAGGATTGCTGAGTTCGCGGCAGCTTGCCTGGGCACCATAGTGAGCTCAGGGCCAGCCTGAACTACAAAGCGAGACCCTGTCTCAAAAAGCAAAAAAGAAAAAAATCGAGTGTCCACTGGCTTTGTTCCCTGGCAGGTTCTGTGGAAGAATATGCTCAAGCCTGCTCAGACTTCTAGAAGTTGCCTGGATACCTTGTCTCACAACTGCTTTCTCTATCATCCATGACAGTAGTGTAGTATTTCACATCTCTGTCTTACTTTCACTCTCCTGCCTCCCTTTCCAATCATAAGACACCTTGTAATTCCTCTGGGCCCGTGTAAATATTACAGGATAATAGGCTCCTTGCAAGATCACCTGATGAACAATTCCATCTCCAGCCTGCAATCTGACATTGAAAACTGAAAATTTTGAATTGAAAATTCCTTCAACTAGATTGTAGTCCTTTTTTAGCCTATTATTCTGCTTATCAGTGAAGTTTCTTAAATTATGAAGCACCTAAGTATGCACTGCTAGAAATCGTACAGGGCTACTCAGTGTCATGTGGTTCTCACCATCTACGAAAAAGAAAAAAATCACCAACAAAATACAACACAGAGAAGAAAGAGAGGTTATAATAGTCACTTGGGGTCACTTGAAAATAGAAAATAAGTAGAGTGATTATCTTTCTTAGAGATCCAGTTTTGGATCATGCTTTTTCAAAATAGCCTAAAATCAGTATCGTTGATTGTCAAAGTAAACATAAAAGCAAATTGAGTTTATTACTCTGTCCTGTTGTCTACATGAATATTTACACCAGCAAAGGCCCTTTAGGACTGTCACAGTGCTACCCCGTGCCTCTGACTTTCTAGCTTCTTCACTGTCCTGCCTTTGCCAAGAGAAAGAACCTCTGGAGGAGGCAGTTTAGTTATTTTTTAACATCCTCTCTCCAAACTGCACGGGTAACTCCTGCACACAGTCCCCTAGTGCGATACCAGCCACACAATATACAAAGAGCAGGGACACATAAAGTGAATGCTTAAATTATATACAAGTAAGTTAAAAGAAAGAAAATGCATTGCGTCTGATCCCTGTCGTTTCAAACACCCTGGCGCTCCCTTTGCCCAGACGTATCACATGACTCTGTTTTAAAGTTTTATATCAGGGCACGCTTTCTTGATATATTTTGTGCAGAATGAGTGTCTTCGGGAGGGAGAGAGACATCCTCTCCAGGAGCATCATTAGCTGGCTGTCTCGGTGTCCTGAATAAAGCAAACCATTTCCTTTTATGGTCCTTTTGCTGTGGAGGAAGATCCAGAAACTGCGCAGTGCTAGAGTTGTTGAATGGGTGGGTAAGGATGTACCGTGTCGCTTTTACCCATCTGCCCTTGATGCCACTTGGCAGCAGCAGCACTTGGCATATCTTCATCAGATCTTGTAAAGACTCTCACAAAAGAGGCCTTGCAGAGCTATTTTGCAAAACATCAGATGATGAGAGAAATGTATCCGGAGTGAGGAGGAGCATTTTCATGGGAATTAATGGCCATATGGGATATATTTTAAAATTTGTTTTAAATTTAAAATTCTTACATTATGCTACCATATCATTTAAACCAATGCAAAGAAGAAGGTATGCTCAAGTCTGTCCTTGCCTCAGAATTACCCTCTGTTGGAGAAAGAAAGGATTTGCAAGAGTCTGTCTTCCCCGTTGTATCTGCTATTTGTTACAGGTGTGTTCTCACTCGGGCGACCCAGAAGTGGTGTGGCTTCTCACTTTTGCCCTTTAAAGTTCACTGATATCACACATGTTTCTAGCACCTGGGAACACATCCATAACAATTTTTAAGGGGAGAGTGTAGGGGGGTTAATTAGGGACCCACAGATGGAAAAAACATGATTTAAACCATGTGCAGCAGAAGAAAGAGAAGAATTGGACCCTTTATTTTGTCACTCTTTGGTCCCCCCAAAGACAGTTCATAAGGTTTGTCTTTGCTTTCACCTGACAGCAAGCATCATCCGATCCGATCCACTTGAGAAGGGTGGTTGGGTGGTTGGATGGGTAAGATGGTTATGCAGAGATAGACGCACAGCTCTTTGCATAGTGAATGTTAAATCCTCAGAGATGGTTTTAACACCATCACTATTCACCTTGTTTTACTTAAATGGTGATCCATTCTTTACCGTCTGCTTTTTAAAGGAAAGGAAATTAAATATGAATGATTAATGAGATCTGGCTAAATATTTTTTCCTCCTGAGTTAAATGGTAAGCTTTGTGTGGGAATTTGCTGCGTGTATTTCTTAATGGATTTTTTGTCACTTGGACTATGAGAAAACAAATCGATGCAACATTAATAATTAAGCAGTGAATATTACTTTTGAAACCATCTGCATGGCAAAGAAAGGGACTCAGAAATACTTCCTACCATGATCCTGTAAGCAGTGGTTTTTAACATAAATTCTACATTTATATTCCAACTTTATAAGTAAGCTTCTATCTAATGCAATCCCTGAGAAGATTCTGTCAATATTATACTGTTTCATTGTTTCAAAGACACATGGGCGCACATCTCCGGAGAATATCTCAAGTAGCACTAAATCTAATTGTCCATTCATAGAACTATAGATAGTAAGCCGTAGATAGGACTAAATCTACATTTTTGATAAACTATCACGTGACATTATAATATTTTATTATGTTTCCCACCTGTGTGTCTAGTCACTCCTGTGCTAATAATGGGAGGTTTGCTATCTCACAGGGAAAGAGTTCTGAATATCAATTAATTAGTTGGCTGAGTAACGCATTCAAATTGTAAGTCTTCATGTATCTTACTGAGTGTTGGCTTAATAATAGTTAAGATACTATCAACTATTGGAGGCTACTAAAATAATAATCATCTTCATGTCCAAGTACCTTCACTCTACCAGGCATTGTATGCCATTTCAATCCATTTCCTCCTCAAAAAACTTACACTTAGATCTTGTTTATAGCCCTATTTAAATACGGAAAAGTCAATGGTTGTAGTGTCAATGTGTTCATTGGTCTTCAGTCATCTGTATGCGTGAAATGGAAACAGAGTCTTAAGCAGTGTGTCTTGCTGACTTATAAAACAAATATGAACACAGGTCTCCAGGGTTAGAGTCAAGTGTAAGACATAAAAAGGTGAATTAACAGATCGTTTAGGATGGTTACTCTGAGGTGTTCGCATGGTTTGACAGATGCACAGAATCACAAAATTTATTTTGTAAAAAACTTAGTCTAAAAGTGATTGCACAGGCTGAGTTAAAACTCTGGACACTCTGCGAGGGCAGCATCTGTCACACTAGACTTTCAGCTCCAGAGTCTAACACAGTGATAGTATCAGAGCTGCTAGTCAATGGCTGAGATACTACACGGACCTTCTCTCCAATTCCCTGTTTCCTGTCAAGACAGGTTCTAATGGGCCAGGGACTTAGCTCAGTGGTGCTGGCATCCGCCTGGCAAGCGCAAGGTCCCAAGTTCATCCCTAGTGCCATGCCAAGCACGGTGGCTCACTCCTGTCATTGCAGCACTCAGGAGGCAGAGGCAGGAGGATTGCTGTGAGTTCGAGGCATGCCTGGGCTAGTGAGGTCAGGGCCAGCCTGAATTACAAAGGAAGACTCTATCTCAAAAAAAAAAAAAAAAAAGAAACCTAAAACATAATAAATACAATAAAGACTGGTTCTATTACTTCCCTCTTACAGTTTCGTCTCCAGTTAATGTCTTTGTTAACGCCCTTCTAACATCCTTATCCAAACAGCTGAGCTCCACTGGGTCCTGCTGATGCAAGTCGGCTAAGGTGAGCTTTGCAGACACCCTCAGAGCTGGAGGCTGTTGCTCCAGGACAGGACTCCGGAGTGAGGCTGTGTCTGGCAACATCACTCGTGACCTCTGTCACCTTGAGCGAGGAACATGGCTTCATTCATTTTCACTTGTTTTCTTATGAGTGAATTGAGCCTGATAATAACTTTCTCAAATATTTGTGCAAAGATTGATGCAACAATCTAATGTATTTACCATAGATTTGGGCCACAAGATTATTTAACAAATGTTGATTATCTGTGACCTTTTGTGTAACCGGTACTAGTGTTGTGGAATAAAAAAGGAAGGTTGTACCTCCCATCCGTCGCTCCTGCCCTCTCTCCAGGAGTAATAAATGTCTTAAAGATACAAGATATTTGGTTGCTTATGAATGCTTTCCCGTGAATGATCCCATGTAACCCACAAGCAAATATAGGGTGTAGGTCATAACTTTCTCATAACTGACAATGAAAACTGAGATTGAGGAAGATGAAAAAAGCTTTTCTGGGATTTTCTACTGATTTCCCAAGATCTAACGCAATACAAAATGAAGCACTGAACTATACTAATGAATCTCCTCAAATGAGAAGGCTTTGGTACTCTAAAAATTTTAAAACGTAAGCTTTATTATCACCAATTTATTGAGATTGATTTTCTTAATTAATATTTCAAGACATTTGCTTCAAATTAGTAAGTCAGAGTCAGCCCTACTGCATTTCAGTGTTAGCTGTAATTAATGATGATATTATAAAAATGGATGTTTTTTCCATTATGACATCATCAGTGCTAATGATATGTTTATTGCTTTTCTGATGGTGGCAGTTAAGGAGGTGATTGTTAAGCTAAAAGAAAATGCCTGACTTGTTTTCAAAGCAGTAAGACATTTCATACAGAGAACACATTTGATTATGTGATCATCCAGCCTGCACGTCATAAAAAATAACCAGCACTTCCATTATTACTTAGTCAATTAATATGAAATCACTGATTGATATATGATGTGCAAATATTAATCTCACTGTACCTATCCAATTTGTTTTCCATTGGAAAGTCTTTCTAACATGTAAAGATCTTTTTAGAAGAACTTGAAACAGGGAACTGGGGCAAAGAAAACAAAACAGAAAGGGGAAATTAGGCTTACAAGTACTAATTATTTAATGGCCCAAGAAGGTAAACACAGCAGTTTGATGTGCCTGGTGTCTGGGACCTCTGAAGTCAGCGTCATGGAGCTCACGAACAAACGCAGGCCCCTGAGGCTCTTAACTAGAGTCGTGGGAGTGTGAGGGGAGCTTGTCACCCACCACCCGGCAAGGACGTGTCCTGAGAAAAGTGGGAGGAAAACAGGGCCCAGTTTGTCATGTGGCTGAGACCAGAGAACTGGAAGACATTTATTCATGCAAGTATTGATTTGACAGTCTCATAGACTCTCACTTAACAAACAGAAGCTGAAAATACTTATATTTATGGGATGCTCTGGGTACGTGTAGAGCAGGTGCTGACCCTGCCTTATCTCCTCAGATCATCTCTGTCTTTCTTCCACAATGAGCACAATGATATCCGCTCACTAGAAAGAATAAGCAAAATCAATGAACAAAGTAAGAGTTTGTGTCACCCAAACGTGGGGGATGAGGACAACAAAAGCATGAGAAGGGCAGAGGGTAAAAAATGTTTTTAAACTCTTTAGGCGTATTATGGTCTTTACATCTTTCAGTAAACTAAGTCCATCGTGGATTTACCTCATCTGGGTGGATCAACACAGTCCCTTCCCATCTCACTACTTTCAGTGAGTCCAGGAGTGTTGAGTCAGGTACAAAGTCTCAGTCCAACATACTTCTCAAAGAAAGCAGACATGCCCGTTCATTAAATAGCCTTCAAATGGGTTGCCTTTTGTAATGCATAGATGTAATGTATTAGTCAGTTTTCCATTCTTGATGTCAAATACCTAATCTACTCTAGTTAAAGTAGAAAAGATAGTTTTAGCTAATGGCTCTGGAGGGTTCAGTCCATATTTAGCTGATGGCAAGGCAGATATAGCGCAGCTCAGAGCAGATTGGTCCAAAGCTATTTGAGCCATGGTAGCCAAGAAACAGAGCCAGCAAAGAGCCAGAGGAAAGCCATACTCATCAGAGGCTTTCTCCTAGTGTCGTACTTCCTCCCAACAGGCCCCCAAATCAGAATAGTATGTTCAACATCCATACATCAATGAAGATAGTGTCCCATGATCTGATTTTAAACTTAGGAAAATTAAATGTGGTGGTTAAACTTAATTTTCTCAATTTCATTTATTTAAGAGTTTCTGAGGAGATTAGTAAAGCAAACTTCTAAGTTTGTCCAGGGAGATCATTGAGGTGTAACTTCAGGTAGTATCTCTTTCCTCTCTGGAACCAACCTCTACTTTGCTTCCCACATGAAGTGAATAGCTTTATCCCAGCATACCCTTCAATAGTAATGTCTCTGCCATGGAGCCATGGGCCAATAAACATCTCCTTTAATTTGTGGGTGTTAGGTATTCTGTCTTCATGATGAGATAAAACCACTGAGCATAAAAGAGCAAGAGATACAGAATAGAAGGTAGAAAAAATGCAAAATCATTTACAAAATAGCAAGTGTAAATTCTTATTACTAATAATCTTGAATATTAACATTAAATTCCCAATCAAGGGTTATAACGTGGACTTAGTAGACAAAACATAAGATTCATTCTATGCTGTTTACAAGAATGGTTGGAAGAAATATATCTCACATAAATGATAACCAAATGCGAGTACACAAAGTAGCACATTTTTGAATAAATGAAGCAAATGATAGATTAAAAGAAAGTTAAGACTCTAATACAGTAATAGTTGGGAATTTCAAAACCTCATTTTTAATCATCATAATAAAAAACTCATCAAAGAAATATGAGAGCTAAGCTATACTGTAATTTAAATGAACCTAATACATATTTCAAAACATTTAATCAAATTGACAGGGAACTCACATTATCTCTACACCCCATGGAATATTACATGGAAGGTACTGTATATTATGCTACAAAGTAATTCTTTTTTTTTTTTTTGCTTTTGAGACAGGGTCTCGCTTTGTAGTTCAGGCTGGCCCT
>PVIC010024090.1:8150-26603 GCA_004025085.1 Thryonomys swinderianus
CGCAAGCGTAAGGACCTGAGTTCAATCCCCGGTTACCACATATAATGCTGGGCGTGGTGGCTCACGCCTGTAATCCCAGCACTCGGGAGGCAGAGACGGGAGGATTGCTGAGTTCGCGGCGGCTTGCCTGGGCACCATAGTGAGCTCAGGGCCAGCCTGAACTACAAAGCAAGACCCTGTCTCCAAAAAGCAAAAAAAAGATGGTTGAGAGCCTAGGGGACATCCAGGTGGAAATGCCAGGTAGGCAACTGGAGATGGGATTGCAGCTCAGGACAGGTGACTGGTTTAGAGAGAGAGACTTGGATGCATCAGTACAGTATGAAAATGGTAGTGAGGCCGGGCATGGTGGCATGTGCCTGAATCCTAGCACTTGGGAGGCTGAGGCATAAAGTTTATCGAGAGCTCACAGCCAGCCTAGGCTACTTGGTGAGGTGAATTTTAGCCTGAACTACACAGCAAGACCTTGTCCCAAACAAAAAAAGATGGTAGTAGGGCCAGAGACTTAGCTCAGTGGTTCCAGTGCCTGCCTAGCAGGCACAAGGTCCCTGGTTCAATCCCTGGTAACCACATACAATACCAGGTGTGGTGACTTATGCCCACCAACAATCAGTTCCACATACCACGATGCTGGGCATGGTGGCTCATGCCTGTAATCCCAGCACTCGGGAGGCAGAGGCAGGAGAATTGCTGAGTTCGGGTTTGCCTGATCTACATAGTGAGCTCAGGGCCAGCCTGGACTAGAAAGCGAGACCCTGTCTCAAAAAAAAAAAAAAAAAAAAAAAGATGGTAGTGAAACCTTTGAATGAAACCCAAGAGTGGGGCAGTTGAGGAATAGGGAGAGTTGGGAGAAAAGCCACAAGAGGGAAACACCACAGAATCCCAAGAAACAGTGTTTCAGAGAAGATGGATGTACATCAGCTACCTCAAGTATAAGAACACAGGGAAAGTTCACTGGCTTTGCCCATCAGGACATCATCTTGTGCCCTTAAAATTCTACTTCTGCACCTTGTTTTCCTTTTTGTCACCTAAAGAGCCCTCTAATTCTTTCCTGTGAAATGTTCACACCATTGGATCCATTGCTTATGTTAAGTAATGAGTAAGATTATTCTGCTTTCAAAGCCAGTGTGTGAGGATATGATGGGATAGAGACGGTGGCACAGAAGCAAAGGTGGAGCATGCAGCAGGGGATGGGTGTGGAGTCCCCGCAGTTGGGGGCCTGAAGAAGTGGGAGATGAGACCACAAAGCAGGGGGGCCCACGAGAGGGCCCAGAGGGCAGAGATGTGGAGCTACTGTGTGTATACTGGGGCGGAGTGCAGGAATCCTTGCCTGGTGCTCTCTTGGGACTGGGGTCTGGAAACCCGGGGGGTGAAGGCAGAGAGAAAGCAGTGAGGGAAAACAGGAGAGAACTGGAAGCTCAAGGCGCACGAACTAGAGGAGAGCATCAGCAGGTATCTTGGAGGCAGCTGGAGACTGTCTTTGTTAAGGTTAGCTGGCAGACTGAGCAGGGTTGGCAACTGACAAAGATAAGGACTGGTTGACAGAAACTCTTGCCATTTATTATTACTTTGGCCATTGCTTTAAGCTCTTTAGGTATGAACTGCTGTAGTCTTCTAGAAAAGAGAAATACATAGCGATGAAGTGGCATGGCCAGGCCCGTAGAGCTACCTAGCAGTGGCAGAGCTAGAACTGCGCGGTCTGTCCCTTAGCCACCATGCCTCACTGCCATGGAGAACAGGCACCGGAAGTAGTGCGGTATCTTACCTGGGCTGGCTGAGCAAGGAGCTGAGTACAGGAGTCTGATCATCTGGGGTGTGTGTTGGGGGGGGAGTTACACCTAAGGACTCTGCCATGTACTGGGAGTGAGAAGTAAAGGAGCCAGAGGACTATGCTAGTAATACTCAAGGGTCCTCCAGCTAGGGAAATTCTGGCCTGTGTATATCCAGGTAAGAAGAGGGCAGCAAAGGCTTTGGGGACAATGTACATGACGTTTGTGGACAAGTGGCTTTGCAATTGTGAAAAGAAAACGCCCCTCACTTAGGGGCTCACTGCCAGTAGGCACTAATGATGCTTCTCCCTTGGCTCAGAGGACCTGCTCTTGGTGGAAGGGATGTCGGTGCCAAAAGACGAAGCCGTGAGTGCACTTCATCTCATCCAAGCCGCAAAACTTGGCAATGCGAAGGCACAAAGCATCTTAAGAACAGGTGGGTCTGTGGCTCCAGCAGTTGTGCCATGGCGGGTGGCCTCAGACAAGACAGGGCTTGTTTCCCCTGGGGTGTAGTGTTCTTTTCGTTTGTTCAGAGGTACTTTCCACATGAGCTGAGAGAGGAAAATGGAAATGCATTTAAGGTATATGGCAGTATTGCCTTTTTCTTGTTTTTTTTGTTGGTTTGTTTATATGGAGGTACTGGGGATTGAACTCTGGACCTTGTGGTTGTAAAGTAGGTGCACTAAATCCCCAGTCTCTTTTTGTTTTTTTGAGACAGCATCTTAACCATGTAGCCCAAGCTGGCCTCAGACTGCCGAGGCAGGGATTACAGGTGTGCACTACCACACTTGATTAGCATTGCCTTTTGAAACAGTTTTTTTTTTTGAGACAGGGTCTCGCTTTGTAGTTCAGGCTGGCCCTGAGCTCACTATGTAGTCCAGGCAAGACTCAAACTCAGCAATCCTCCTGTCTCTGCCTCCGAGTGCTGGGATTATAGGCATGAGCCACCACGCCCGGCACTGTGGTATGTGGCAGTGATTGCTGGTGGGCGTGAGTCTCTATGCCCAGCATTGTATGTGGTTACCGGGGATCGAACTCAGGACCTTGGCGCTTGCGAGGCAGGCACCACAACCACTGAGCTAACCCTCTGGCCCTGAAACAGGTCTTTGATTTGATTTTACAAGTACTGAAAATACATCTACTTTGTAGATTTATAGAAATATAGATGACCAATAAGAAAAAAATATCACTTAACAGTTTTATCATTCAGAAATATCAACTAAAATTTTCTTTCAATCTTTCTATTCTGTTCATTTTTTTTCTATAGCTGAGATTATATTGCATAGTATGGGCATTTTTGTTTGCTTTTTGAGATAAGGTATTGCTACATAGTTCATGATCATTATGGACTCCTTATGTAGCTCATGTTGGCCTCAAACTTGGAATGATTCTCTTGCCTCAGGCTCCAGAGTGCTGGAATTATAGGTATGTGCCACCACACCAGACTAGTACAGATAATTTTATACCCAATCTTTTTTTTTTTTTCACTTCAAGATATCACACAAGCCAGGCATGGTGTTGCATGCACGTAATCCCAGCACTTAAGAGGCTAACTTAGGAGGCTAACTTAGGAGGAGGATCAAGAATTGGAGGCCAGCTTTGACTGCTTAGTAAGTTTGAGGACAGCCTTGTTACATAGTGGGACGTTGTCTCAAAAAGTAAAATCACATGTCAAGAATAAATCATGAGGGCCGGAGGGTTAGCTCAGTGGTTCCGGCGCTTGCCCTGAGTTTGATCCCCAGTTACCACATATAATGCTGGGCGTGGTGGCTCACGCCTGTAATCCCAGCACTCGGGAGGCAGAGACAGGAGGATTGCTGAGTTCAAGGCTTGCCTGGCCTACATAGTGAGCTCAGAGCAAGCCTGAACTACAAAGCGAGACCCTGTCTCCAAAAAGCAAAAAAAAAAAAAAAAAAAAAAAGAATAAATCATGAAAATACAAAAAGAAATCATTCCATATGCCTGATGGTCCCAGCTAATGAAGAGGTGCTAAGGCAGAAGGGTCCCTTGAACCTTGTAGTTCAAGCCCAGCCCAAGTAATAGATTCCATCTCAGGACTGGGGATGTGACTCAGTAGCCCAGTGCTTGCCTGAAAAGCGAAAGATCCGGAGTTCATTTCACCAGTACACTTGATCTTAGCCAAAGGGGCAAAAAATGATTGAGACTCCAGCCGGGCGTGGTGGCTCATGCCTGTAATCCCAGCACTCGGAAGGCAGAGGCAGGAGGATTGCTGAGTTAAAGGCTTGCCTGGACTACATAGTGAGCTCAGAGCCAGCCTGAACTATGAAAGCAAGACCCTGTCTCAAAAAAAAAAAAAAGACTCCATGTTCTTGAAAGAAAGAAGGAAAGAAATAGAAAAAAGGAAGGAGGGAAGGAAAAGAAGGAAAGGAAGGAAGAAGGAAAGGAAGAAATCAGGAACACTCTTTAAACTAATGCTTCTTGACCTGAGTGCTCATTGGAAGAGCACTTGCTTATCATGTGTGAGGCCTTGAGTCTAATCCCTAGGATAAATAAATGTTGCTTCTCACTGTGTAATATGAATATACTTTAACATTACTTGACTACTGGCTCTTTCCTTTTGATTTTGCTCTGTCCTGGAAACTTATTTTTGTTTTCCTGCAGCTGGGACAGCTTTGGGACTTGGGGTCGTCAACATCCTGCACACCATGAACCCCTCCCTTGTGATCCTGTCTGGAGTCCTGGCCAGTCACTATATCCACATCGTCAAAGATGTCATCCGCCAGCAAGCTTTGTCCTCCGTGCAGGATGTGGATGTGGTGGTTTCGGATCTGGTGGATCCCGCCCTGCTCGGTGCTGCCAGCATGGTTCTAGACTACACAACGCGCAGGATTCACTAGGCCACACAGGAGTGAACATGGCCAAGACTCAAGAGCACCTTAATGGAATTACTTTTCTTTTAGACGAACATTTCTTAAAAAGCATATTTGTTATTTAACTGCAGGCAGTGTTGGCAGAGAGTGCTTTTGCTTATGTTCTCCTCGAAATTTACCTTTCACCGCTGCTTTGTGTTTTCCTAAAAGGAGTCATTTTAGTCATTAAATTCTGTAAATTCTAGTCAGAACTTCCAATGCCAAAGGGAGCCATAGTGGTAGATCCAGAAGCCTTAGGACTCTGCTTGCCAAGGTACCATGAGACACATAGGGCTGCCTTGGGATGCAAGCTTCATGCCAGTATTTTGGTTAATGCCCCTTCCTCCTCCAACCCCCAGCTCTGATCACAGAAGGAAATCAATCAGGGAACAGAAGAAAATACAACCAGGAAAGGCTTATGTAAATTTTTTAAAAATAGCCTTATTGAATTACCTTTTTATTTCCAGTACTGGGATTGAACTTGGGACCTTGTGCTTGTGTGGTAGGCACTGGAACCACTGAGCTACATTCCCAGCCCTACTGAATTATCTTTAAAGCATACAATTTAATAAGCTTTGACTTATGTATCTACCCGTGATACCATTACAGGAATCAAGACATTGTACATTATCTATCACCTCCAAATGTCTTTGTGGAAAGATGTTATTAGTCTAGCAGAACTTGTAAAGAGACTTTAGGGAATGAATTACAGGGCCTTGTTCTTACCGTTTTAGAGACAGCTAAGAAGCCACTAGGATTTAAAGCCTATGAAAGATTATCCTAAAAGGGTCTTTGCTTCTGACCAGCAGGCACTTCTCCCTTGGGGAGCTTTTCATTCTCTGTGGACTGGGACCCCAGAGTATCTATGAAGGCAGCATGTGTGTGTGTGTGTGTGTGTGTGTGTCTATGTGTGTGTAGGTGCGCTAATCCTAGAGCCCCAATCTAAGGACCTGGATTCTGAATAAATAAGACTTAACTGATGGCAAAACACACAACTCAAAGTTCTATTAATTGCAACCTAGAAAAAATTAACTATAACCACTTACTAAGTGCCTACTGTGTATCAGGTTCTGAACTAGGTCCTTCATACACATTATCTTAAATTCTCATGACTCTTGAGATAGGTTTTGAATTCCCATTCTGTAGAGCCCAAGACTTAGGGTGTTTAAATGACATACCTATAGCAATGGGGCTGGAAACAGGATTGAAACATGCTCCCTTTTTCTGCTAGGCCATACAACATTTCAAAACATTCAAATTCTAATACATTTAATGTAAGCTAGCAAAAGCTTTAATAAGAACACTTGATTTATAAATGAGTCAGTTTATTTTACTATTTTTGGTACCAGGGATCAAACTCAGGGCCTTGCACTTGCCAGGCAGGCACAGCACCACTGAGCTATATCCCCGGCCCTCAATATTTTGACCCTACCTCTCAGCTGAGAATTTAATCAAATATTCCTTCTTGCTACTGAAATCTTGCCAGTGCAGTATTTAGTCTTCTGCCAGGTTTTTATGTGTATTTGTACATGATCTAAAACATATGTATATATTTTTCAAAGTAATTTTTTAAAGAAAGTCTGAAGGTTTCTAAAATGTATTATTTCAGTGCTGGCATATAAATTAAAGCAATCAATATAATATTTGAATGACTTCTTTCCCAGTAGGTTAGTGTCTAAAGACTTGACGGCTGAGTCCTAGTTCTGCCAGCCCTTAGTCTCTGGGCCTGGCTTTGTTCCACATTCCAGGGTGGCTCAAGTGTCAGTGTCTGGGGCGAGGTGATGTCTGCTATGCAGGGGCATCAGCAGGCCTTTAGCAAAACCCATCACTACTGTACACCAAGCAACTGCACTGCTACCAAGTTTCATGCCGAACAGATGAAGGGATGGATGGAACTGAATCAAAAACCCAATCTTAAGTTTTACCACATTCATAGAAAGAATGATACATTCTGACATAAATTATTACATATTTAATCACATCTTCTAATTTATTTTAATGTAAATATTTTTGTTACTGTTCTGAGCCAAATTCTAAAGAAAACCAAATATACTTGCTTGCTGAAATCTTGACACTTGCATATTGTTTTCTTAAGCATTTCTTAGTTAACAAAAGCCTATAATAGCAGTTATGTAAAATTTAAAATTTGACCAAAAAAGTGAAATGCTCCAAAAAAGGTTGAAATGAAATGTTGAACAGTCATTGAATCCCTGGACCAGCTAGATCTCTTTTTATGCAGCTGGTAAAGCAGGCACTGAAACAACCACAAGTTATGTCTACTGTGCAACATTTGATTACTTATTTATTCATTTATTTATATTTTAGCAGTACCGGAGATTGAACTCAGGTCCTTGTGCTTTCAAAGTAAGCGCAGTACCACCTGCGCTAAATTCCCGGCCCCTATGCAACATTTGAAATATCTGCAAACAACTGTTTTCTCCTTCAGAGTTTCCATGGGTCCAGAATTTGGGAAAAAATCTGCACTTGGCAGTGACTGGAGCTCAAACAGCAGGCAGACTACCTATGGACTGGCTGGGCATTTCTGGCAGATGGTCCCAGGTTCTCTAAGGGGCTCTGCACATGCAGGTTTGGCCTCCTCACAGCTTTGTGATTACAGCAGTGGCGGTGACCTATGTATGGCCCATGTGCCTTAGTGGGCTGTATCACCGAAAGCTCTAGAAGGCTCACCATCACTGTGCTAATGCTTTTTATATGATTGTTCAGGGCTACCAGCTAGTATGTTCCAACAAATCAGCCGTAAGCTGCATGGCCTTTTATATAATTCATCAGTGGCAGTCACACGCGTCACTGGTCAAGTTACCTCTTAATCTGGACAAAGTCAGGTTTTACCTTTCAAAACTGCCACAGTCCCCCTCAAGAAGTCTGTCTGGTATGGGATTATAGTACCAAAGCAGTACTAGTAAGTAGGCCATCCCAAGCACAAGGGTCATGGCCTGTAAGTGGAGGGAGTAAGGGAAGGCATTGCAGAGGGGGCCTTGGCTCTTCAGTTAGATTTAGACATCTGGAATGGCACCATGTGGCTCCTTTAGTAAGAGACGGTTTGTGAATGACACTGACTGCTTGAGTGCAATTCAGAGGTACCAGGTGTGGTACGGCAAGCCTATAATTTCAGCATTCCACAGCCATGAATTTGAGGCCAGTCTGGGCTACACAGTGAGACCCTCTCTCAAAAAATAAAACAAAAACAAAAAAAATGAACACAACAGCCAAAAAAGTGAGCCAGATCAGGGAAAGGCCAGAGAAGCCAGGATGGTAATAAGCTTCACACATAATTAGAAGTGGAGGGATATTTGCCTTAACCTCTAGTTCAGAAATACCAGGTAACTATGCAAAAGGCTACAGAATGACAGCTTTATTACTTGCTTAAAACACCAACTAAGATCAAGTTCTGAGGGCATTCTGTGGTGAATATGTTGGAGCACCGTCTCCTAGAAGCACCTGTTGTGCACACCAGCATAGTCCAACAAAGCTTTCTGGGAAGAGGAAATAACTCCATAACGTGCAATGTCTAATTCAGATACCACCTACCTACCTGTGGCTAATGAGCACAGGTAGTGTGACTAGTGCTAATAATGTATTTTTAATGAAACAGCGACTGTGCTTAGAGACTGCTGTGTTGGACAGCCCAGCACTAAATGAAGGTTAACATGAGAAATATAAACTAAGTACTTGGGATGACACAGCCCCCCAGCATGTTTTAAGAATTGAGCAGTGGGATGTCCTGACAGGTTTACTGGATGACCAAAGAATGACTGAGGGTCTTACTCTATACTACAACTCTAGACAGACTACTTTGGAAATAAACTGGGCAAGAGTCTAAACCAAGGGTTGGTAACAAAGTATAAAGCGTCTTAACTACCCTGCTAAGAGCATCCAGGGATATGTCTGAGAGATAGGTAGGTGACAGGGAATTAACTTTTAGCATGTAAATTTTTTTTCTAATGAAAATTTCTACAGAATTCTAAGACAGATGCAGAATTAAAGTGAGCAGAGGATTTAGCTCAGTGGTTCCAACGTCTACCTGGCAAGTGCAAGGTCCCGAGTTTGATCCCTGGTACCATATACCACGATGCCAGTCGTGGTGGCTCGTGCCTATAATCCCAGCATTGAGGAAGCAGAGGCAGGAGGATTGCTGTAGAGTTCAAGGCTGGCCAGAGCTAGTGAGTTCAGGGCTAATCTGAACTACAAAGAGAGACTCTGTCTCAAAAAAAAAAAAGAAAGAAAAGAAATGGTTTAAAGGAAGGGTGGGTATGCAAAGGCTATGCTTCCGGAGTCCTAGAAATGATTAAGAGAATTCCTCATCCCATCAAACTACAGCACATCTTGAAATCAATAAAGAAGTTTCATTTGTATTGTTTTGAAAGAGAAATTTATTCTCAGAATAATGCACAAAAGCACAGGCTGAGGTTACTGTTGGGAGCTTCCACCCTTCCTCATTCTCCTCCCCCCTCTCTGAATGACAGGGAGAACACAGTTGAAAGAAACATGCAATCACAAACAATGATCAACTCTAAAGACAAAAGGTTTGGTCCAAAAGAGCTCAACATAATCCAATTACTGTGAACAGCTTCACTGAGTAGGATTAAGATATTGCAGATGTAGTGTTTCCAAGGGTGGCTCTTCAGTGCACCAGGGGCGCCTGCTTGAGGGAGATGAGGACTGAGCGCATGCGGGAGACATCTTTGGCCTGCTTGCTGGACTTGGGGTTAAAGTCACACAGCCGGGCCACCCGCTCCCACTCTGTGCCTGGGGACGACTCATCAATGTCATTTACAAAGGCTTCTTCTGCTGCCCTGGAAGCAACAACAAAACATGTTGGTTTAATGCAGAACCTTCTTGGCTGCCTTGCTACAGAAAAGTAACTGCCTCTTTATACCTGACTCAGTGTCATTCTGACTTTCCCAAGAGTAAGAGTCCCTGGCCCGGGGCAGACTCAGGGGCAGACATATGGCCAGCTCTCCTTGGCACCAGGTGCCAGGTTGCTGTGTAAAATGGTGGAATACAGGTGTTTGGTTCAGGGCTCACTCTCTCTGCTCCTATGGAGCATTACAAAAGCAAGTCACTGGCCAGCTATGTACTGCTTTCACAAATAAAACAGTAAGCTGGTCAAGGCCTTGTCAAGTAGCTTATGTTGCAATGAGTTTCAAGGAAATTTTAAGACTTCTAAAAAGCCCGCAGGTTATTGTGCAACAACCTCTAGATTTATTTCTAAGGCTGGAGAGAAATGGGGCAGATTAAAAGAAATTCAAGACAAAGCTCCCATGCTAGCAGGCATTGAGACAAAACCATTCTGGAAAGGGGTTTGTTAGAACATTCTCAAGTTCAGCCAAAAGTTTGCCATTTTTCTCTCCAGCCAGGTGCTCGGGGCCACTCGAGGCACATTCTGCCAGAAGAGCCACTGTGAGGTGCTTTTTGGCAAGATGCTGCTCCAACATTGTTTCACATCAAGTTCAGCCCACCCCCAGTCAGGAACTAACTGGTGGGAGCTACAGCGCAAAAGGACAGTGGTTAAAAGGCGGGAAGACACAATATACTCATCTACTCCAACAAGCATCACGGGCAAAGCGAAAGCAATGGAGATGACTGGTCTGTGGGACAGAGGGGTGGCACTATCACAGGGATGGCCGTGGCAAACACCGCTGAAGCCCAGAGCCACAACACTGCGACTTCATGGCACACACAGTTAGGGGCAGTGAGAAAGGTTTACTTAACTGTTCTAGGCTGTAGCAAGGATGGTTTATGTTTGTGCTTAAAGGTGAAGAGAAGAAAAGAAACGAGAAACTTTAGGTCAGATATAGAAAATGAGAATGAGCTCAATGCAGATGGTCAGTAAGCTAGACATGCCCTTGCCACTATGTCTAGGCTTGGGGACGTGCAGTTGGCTTTGCTGGGCCACCCTGCTGCCCAGCAAAACCAGACTTGACCTTTCCAGTCTCCATTTCTACTCCAGAGAGAATGTGTAAAAAGTCCAATCAAACAGCACCTGTAAGTCCAACATTTCACAAGTCTCATTGTAAATGTACCTGAGGGCCCAGGTACCCTAGTTCTATCTTATAATGGGGTGAACATCAAGTCATAGGCCTTAGAGGTTCTACAGAACTTAGCCTGCCATCCACTACCCACAAGTTCCAGTCTTCCTCCATTCTGTCCCCATCTTCCTTTTATAAAAAGCTGGATCTAATTTTTAATGAGGTAACAGTGAGGGCAGCAATATTGCTTTGTTAAAAGGAAACTTTCCCAAAGAGGATGCAACTTTTTGAGAGGAAGCTAAAGTCACCCATTTCAGACAGTTTTGTCTATTGAGACCCGGGGACCTTTTTATGTTAAACCGGGGGAGCAGGCATCTAAAATGGCCACTGAACAGCACTTTCTGACATGTAAAATCCTAGGGAAACGGCCACTCATCAGAGATGACTCCTTCTGTCCTGGACTCTTCTGCCTGAATATGAAGGGGAGACAAGCAGCCCACAATCTTCAAGGACTTGAGTACAAAAACATCAGAGCTCCCACTTTGCACTTCGGTAATGCAAGGTGCTGTGCTCCCTGGCTTCTAACCTCCCAGATGTTTTACCTGCTTCCATTGGCAACCTGCTCCTTCCCACCTGGGGCAGGAAGGCAATGAGGTGGAGTAGCAGTGGCAGCAACAGCAAGAGATCAGATTTCACCCAAGTCCGAACCATTCCCAGACAAGATCACAATGAACCCACATTTGCAAGGGTGTTAACTTGCTTCCCTCCAAATCCCAAATATGAAAAATGGCCATCAGAGGGTACATGAAGTGATAATTCTGCAAGACCAGCAATGGATCACACCCCAGTTTATCACCTTGCAGGCAGCCCCCACCGTGCCAATTTGAACTATTTTAAAAAGCAAAGCATCTTGTGACATAAAAGGAGCATTAACTCTAAACAAAAAGTAGAAAGAATCAAAACAAGGAATTAGTTTTGCAACATACACATAACCAATCACGTCAGCGAAGGGTTGTTTGTAGAAAGCTTCATCTGCCACCCTAGACAGCAAGAGGTCCAAAAGGCAGGCAAGCAGGCAGGAGAAAAGAGAGAACATTGAGAAGCAGTAACATCTAAAATCCACAGTAGAGGTGTGACTGGGCTCTGGGGAACTGCTCCCCGGGCTTGTCCTATTCCCTGGAGGATTCCAGCACCGGGTACTCCAGCAGGCAGATGCTTCCCACTGGCCTCCTGAATGGGGCTCCTCCATGACAGCAAGTATTGCAGCTCAGCCTTGGGGCTTATGCACAATGACATTTTTAAAAGCACCCAATTGTAGGCTAAACCCTTTCACATACTTTATGTTGATTCAATCCTTAATTGTAACAATCTATGCCACTGAATGCTCTCTGCCCATTTTACAAACACGACAACTGAGGTGCAGAGATCAAACAACTTGTTCAGTGAAACTACAACGGCAGCATTTATAACCCACAACTGAGTGTGAAGTTAGTTGGTTTCTTCTTTTAAGTGTACATTTAACCTGTTTAATGTGTGCACTTGGGAAGTCATGCCACCTTTCCGCCAGACTCAGTGTCACTGGGCACAAACACTGCAAGCTGCCAGAAGCCCATGGTCCTGAGTACTTAATCCCAGACCCGAGATTATCCCAGTGTCTCCCTTTACCGCACTGGCTGGGTGGGCAAATTTTTTGGTCTCTGGGGAACATGAATAATCATTTCAAAAGCCCCACTATAGAGAAAAAAGCAGCTGAGTCTAGTGGTCTAGGGAAGGCATGCTTAGACTCAGTCTGGCTTCTGTGTGTCCCTAAGTCCACTCCAGAAGCTGGGCAATTTCTGAGGACCTCTACGCTGACTGACCCGCTTTGATGATGGGCATGCCAGAATCCGGAGCGTCATCCCTCCCTCACTCTCACTTAGACGAGAAGTAGATCGATACAGCAGGGCGCTGGGACTCGCTGTGAAGGAGCAGGGCACCCTGTGTGGAGAATTCTGCACTGCAAGGGACCAGCTGCCTGTGACTCTGTTGCCCCAGACTGAACCGTGAACCCAGACCTCCTCGAGGAGCTTCGAGGAGCTTCGGCGGCCTCTGTCCAGCTGATTTAGGGTGCACGCAAGTGAAAGGCAGATGTTTTTTTTTTTTTTTTCCAGGATAACCGTGGCCAATCATTAACCTAAGCATGCCTATTTATATGAAGACAAGTTCTAGTAATTTTAGCTTCAGTTTATTTTGAAACTCACACATACCCTTTTCTCTTCCATTTTGGTTTATACACAAGGAGGTGCTTTGTGGAAATTTAGAGAAAGCAAAAGAGCAGCCTGATTGTAAGTTAAAGTGACTCAGCAGGGAAACAAGAGTTGTTTGTGGGCCGAGTGGGAGGGAGAGGCAGGCCAGCTTACAAACCAGAATCCTTCTAGTAGTTTACACAAAGGGCTACACCTATCAAGCTTGCTCTTAACTGGAAGAGAATAAATGTTTAATAGTTGCTGTCAAGACATCACCACACAACAAAGGCTTGAGTGTCAGACTCTGCTCCTCTGCAACCAGCCCCAAGACTAAAGAGCTTGTCAGTGACAAGCACAGCCCCTAAAGAACAAACAGAAAATTATACATACTAAATATAAGCAGCCCCACCTGTCTGCTCTTCACCCAGAAGGGGGATCTAAATGTGGCAACTGTCAGCCTGGGCAGGATGGGGGTCAGAGAACCCTGAGAGGGGAAGGACAAAAGCACCTGTCTCCAGAGATGAGCTCTGGAGTACTATATACGTCCAGCTTTACCCAATAAATAGCCCCAAAGTGGGCATGAAAAAACAATGCCATTGCTGAAACTCAGATTCCCCAAACTTTACCACATCTTGAAAGAGCTGAAAGTGTCACCACTAAGTCACCTGTAACAGAGGAACTTTTCACTTTTGGCTTGGAAAGGAACATGTTCTGGAGTTAGTCTCCGTAAGTGAACTGAAATGAATTCTTTTTTACAAGCTTTTTTTTTTTTTTTTTTTTTTTTGAGACAGGGTCTCGCTTTGTAGTTCAGGCTGGCCCTGAGCTCACTATGTAGTCCAGGCAAGCCTAGAACTCAGCAATTCTCCTGTCTTTGCCTCCCAAGTGCTGGGATTACAGGCGTGAACCACCACGCCCGGCTTTTACAGTCTTTTTAACTGAATAACTCCTAACTACTCGGTGACACTTAGGTCCTGACTTTGGATAAAATGAGATATGTAGTCTGGGGACTGATGGCAGACTACATATTGCACAGTTGGGACAAGGAAACCACCTACCTGCTATCTGCCCTCGAACCAGCATAGTGCTCAGTCCAGATGTGCTGCCCATGTCTTGGTGACTGAGTAGGTGCAGTGTCTGGAGTGCAACACAATTAACTACGTGTCCTTGCTGTCTGGGAGCCTCCTCTTCTGAACTTTGCTGCCTCACCTTATCCGTGGAGTCTCCCTAACATCCAGCTATGGTAAAGTCACCAAAGGAGAAATGTATCTGCTTCAACCTGTTTTCTTTTCTAAAAATATTTGCTATTTACCTGCATATGGACAGATAACAGGAAAGGCAGGCCATTTTGTAGAAATTTATAGCACCTATTCTTTAGGCTCTTAAGTTCACAGCCAAACATGGACAGAGGAGGGCAGCATTTAGCAGTATCAAAATCTCCATGGGAGGAAGACATGTGCCATTGAAAGAAATTCTCAAAAGTTATTCTTGGGGCCGGAGATTTAGCTCAGAGGTTCCAGCACCTGCCTCGCAAACACAAATTCCTGAGTTTGATCCCAGTAACCACATACAACAATGCTGGGCGTGGTGACTCACGCCCACCAGCAATCAACCAGCAATCATCACCACATTCCTCAGTGGCGGGCGTGGTGGCTCAAACCTGTAATCCTAGCACTCGGGAGGCAGAGACAGGAGGATTGCTGAGTTCACAGCGGCTTGCCTGGGCTACATAGTGAGCTCAGGGCCAAATTGCAAAGCAAGACCCTGTCTCAAAAAAAAAAAATTATTCTTAAACAGTTATTGTTCCACCCACTGAAGACCCACTGGAATAAAGTCTGAAGACCAGCCCTTCTGCCTAGGACCATGGTGAAAATGTTTAATGTGTTACCAGTTTTAAGGATGCAGATTTAGGCTTGTGCTAGTTTCCACAAGGCAAATGACCTGGTTTCTGAACAGCTCTATATTCTCAGTGTGTGGTGGACAAGCCTCTTCTTCTCTCTGGAATTTGAGAGGTTCACCTGAGACCAGCCCTCTGAAATTCTACAATTCCAAGTAGGACTGAGAGTATAGCTCAATGGTACAGGGCCTACGTAGTGTGTGCAAGGGTCTGGGTTCAATCCCCAGGACATCAAAAAAAGAAAAAAGCAACACCAACAACAACACATACAATTCCGATCAAAGAAGCTATCGTACCTCTAACTCTATGCTCAGAGTCATCTTAGGCTAATTACTCAAGACAGGTGTGTTTACTCTCCAAAGACACCTGATTCTACAGAGGGATAACCTCTTAACAGGAGTATAACAAAAATGGTTTGAAAACATCTCTGCAACAGGAAACCTCCTTTCAACATATTCATTATTTAAGTTTGCAAATCCATGTCAAAGAGCTAAGGCTTCAAAGACCCTATTTAAGGAGGGTCAACGTGCTCTGCTGAGTACCTTAGAACAACCATGATTGCTAGGGTAGAGGGAACATCAATGGGAACATCGATGAACTCCCCAATATTTCTCCACAGAAATGGGCTTGCACCTGAGATCATTCTGCATTAAACACATGGTACAGAGGCTTACATTTCATGCTGACCACAAGCTCAACAAGAGCACTAGGCAGCTAGATGACCACCATTACCTCTGGCAACTGAACACCCCACCAGAGAGCAGTCCAACCCTACTTGCCCTAAGACATCAAATGGAACCTGCCAGGTACTCCTCAAGAATTCAACCCTAGAGGAAGTTGACTAGGACAGGGCCATGAGCCTGACATCTAAGAGGCAGCTGACAGAATAAACATGCTGGAAGAGACATAAAGAATGAAGGAAGGGGACTGGAGGGTTAGCTTAGTGGCTCCGGCACCTGCCTCGCAAGCGCAAGGTCCTGAGTTCAATCCCCAGTAACCACATACAATGCTGGGCATGGAGACTCACGCCCACCAACAATCAATACCACATACCACAGTGCCAGGCGTGGTGGCTCACGCCTGTCATCCCAGCACTCAGGAGGCAGAGACAGGAGGATTGCTGAGTTCAAAGCTTGCTTAGGCTACATAGTGAACTCAGAGCCAGCCTGAACTACAAAGCGAGACCCTGTCTCAAAAAAAAAAAGAATGAAGGAAGGGCTGGTACATAAAGAAAGAGTTCATCTGTTCTGTCACAGTTGCTCCCAGTAACATCAGCTGCCTGGTGAGGTGGTTAGCCTACTTTCCCAGCAGACTTCCCTTCAACAGAATTGCCAGAGACAAGAGCATGCCACACTATCCACTTCCTGCTGAGTACAGAAACCTAAGGTTCTATCCAGAAAAGTAAAAACTCCCCCAGACTTGTCTGACCTGTTTTTACACAGCATGAGTGGATCAATTACTATTCAGCAAAAAGTGTCCTCTGAACCCAGCAAGAAAGGAAGCTAAACTGCCTACTCAGGGAAGCCAGGCTGCATGCATATTCCTCTCAGAGCTGCTTCTAAGAAGGAAGCAGTTCCATGAAGTGAAGCACATTGAATACAGATGCTGCTTGACAGGGATATGAGAATGTGTTTTCTCCCCACAATTATTTAACCATCTGTGAGTAAAAGGTATTACAAACAAAATATTCTAAAAGTCAACTTATGATTTTCTTAGGCACAGGTAAAGATCCAATGAAGTAAATTCTGAAATCATTTGTGTTGGAATATCCTTGGCCAGCTAATTACAAAGCTTATTTCCTTGCTAACAAACCCCTTCACAAAACATCTTCTAGAGAGCAGACTGTATTTAGGGGATACAACCTGACCAAGTCTATAATCACCTATAAAATAAGATGCTCATCCATTCAGAAAAATGACCATATGAAATTCCATTTTCTCTACATTGACATTCTATGAAGTAATTTTCCCTCTCTAGTATGACATTGTTAGAACTGATGCAAACCAAAGACTTAAAGAGCTAACCTCACTACACTTTGGGATGGCTCAAGGAGGCTGAAATTGTGCTCATAAAACTAGGAGACTTGCAACCACTCTGCTTCAAGTACTTTCTTAAAAATCTGCAAAGACACATCACACTAAATGAGGCAGCAGCCAAGAACCTAGAGCAAATGCTGAAAAATGGATCTGATGCAGCCTTGGAAAAGAAGCCATGCTAAAACTACAGTGGACTCACCTGTTGTTTGCTTTTGTTTTCTGTAGTTGCTCATCCTGCCTTGCATACCACTCTTCTAGTTCCTTTATTGCTTTTTCTTTCCACTCTGCTTCTTGCTTCCGAGAATTAGCATCTTTGAAAGGAGAAAAAGACACTACAGATGAAGCAAACCAAAAAATTTTCATCAGTTTATTCTGATCTTACTATATTTATGGTGAGTATGGGTATGTGTACCAGTGTGTGTTGAAGGAAGAACTGCAGGGAAGAGAAGATAAAATCCTGTTTTCCTGCTCTTTTAGAATTAAACCCAAGGCCTCTGCTATAGAACTATACCCACAACTCCTTTTTTTTTTCATTTTTGAGACAGGGTCCCACTTTGTAGTTCAGGCTGGCTCTGAGCTCACTATGTAGTCCAGGCAAGCCTTGAACTCAGCAATCCTGTCTCTGCCTCCCGAGTGCTGGGATTACAGGTGTGAGCCACCATGCCTGGCTATAACTCCTTATTTTTGAGACAGAGTATCACTGAGTCACCGAAGATGGGCTCCAACTTGTGATCCTCTTGGCTCAGCTTCCCAGAGTGCTAGAATTACAGGTGTGTGCCACCACACCTGGTTCTATTCTCTCCCACTATACAATCAACTCTTGATCTCAGCGATCCTGTTCTTATCCCGGTCCACTGACACCTTGTTGAGTTATTAGTTGGACCTTGTTCATGAATCAATTGTTTTCAATTCAGGGAGCAAAAAGAGGGGAGGAGTGTGGACATACCAACTCTTAACAAGAAATGTCTTCTGGTGCACCAACTGGGGAAAAGGCAATTAGAGATGACTCCTCAATGATGGTGTCAATATTAGTTTGGGTTGGAGTATTCATATTAGAAGATCTTTTATTCTTCATACAACTACAGTCTACATCCCAGGTTTGATGATTAATGGTTTTATAAACACAAGATGTCGCTCTTGTAACTAAGTATGGTAAAAGTGCTTCCATGAACCAGGGGGCTGTGAGGAAAATTACCAGAGACAGAAATGATTCAGGAACCCAAGAACAACAGAACACAGAACATTACAGTTAGAACCACAGAACATCTATTCCTAGTCAGACTGCAGAGATTCCAAGGCAAAGCCAAAGGAACTTACAAAAGAAAATTCCACCAGAAAGAACTGCAGGGCTTCCAGTTATCAGTTCATCAAAGGTTCTAGAAATGATAATGAGAAAATGCACACCAAGCAGTTTGCAGGATTAGGGTCTCAAAGTTTCTTAGGCCTAGACATGGTTTTCCCTGAGACATGTAGTTTAAGAGATCCCTATCAGTACATTAAGAGATAAATCAATACACATCACAACTGCTGCTGCAGCTGTTGCTGAAATTACTAATACCCAACTGGCTACCAGCGATACAAAGTTCTAAAAATGCAGAGCAACAAAGCACATATATATATATATATATATATATATATATATATATATATATATATATATATATATATATAT
>PVIC010024091.1:0-26332 GCA_004025085.1 Thryonomys swinderianus
TTTCTTTCTTTCTTTCTTTCTTTCTTTCTTTCTTTCTTTCTTTCTTTCTTTCTTTCTTTCTTTCTTTCTTTCTTTCTTTCTTTCTTTCTCTTTCTTTCTTGCTTTTTCTTTCTTCAGTCCCTCTCTCTCTCTCCTTCCCTGTCTCTCTCCCTCCCTTCCCCTCCCTCTCTCTCTTTCTTTCCTTTTTTTCTTTTTTTGGTACTGGGGATTAAATTTATAACCTTTGCACTAAGCTATCCCCAGCCAGCTTTTTATTTGTTTATTATTTAACTGAGACAGAAATTCATTAAGTTGCTAAATTGCCCAGGGTGGATCACACCTGTAATTCTCCTGCCCCAGCCTCCTGGAAGGTTGGGTAAACAGCCCAGGCTTGTCCCTTCCTGCCTGCTCCCCACCCCGCCTGGCCCTGGCCCCTCTTCCCAACAGACCTGCAGCAGCCCCAGGAGCTGCTCCTGCTGTCCAGCCTGCTGAAGCTCAGCCCTGCGCCCTGCCATCTTCTGCTTCAACTCTTCCCACTTGTGACTCAGCCCCTGAAGGTGGCTCTGTATGTCCTCCTGGGCCTGCGGCCTGCCGCGCAGCAGCTCTCTTCCAGCCTGGAGAAACGACAGGCGCAGGACATTCCTTCTCTGGACGATTGGGACTGCCAGCGACCACACAGCCTGGCCCCAGGCGGAAGGGCACAGGTGATGGGCCACAGCTGCCTTCCATGCACTACGGGGCTCCAGCGGCGGAGGAGACAGAGACAGAGGCCAGAGACAGAGCAGGGAGCAGGCCGGAGGGGGAAGCAGCCTTGTGCTCTCTGCTGGGCATCCCACCTGCCGCAGGCCTTCCACGTGCCCACAGGCAGCTAGCACTTCACTCTCAGCCATCTGGTGCCACCGGAGCTTCCGCAGAATGTTGCCAGGTGCCCGGGAAGGCTCCTGTGCTGCCATCAGACACCTTTCCTCCATCCACAGCATGAGCTCTGCCACATCCTGCTTCCACTCCTGCCAAGAACCGGGAGACAGTAGGGCCCCCAGCCCAGGGGCCAGGGCTGGCATCGGCGCTGCCTCCAGGGAGAGGGGCTTCAAGGATCTTTCGGGGAAAGCAAGACCCAGGGCCAATTCTGGGATACAAGGAAGGTGGGCCCTGAGGTCCTGTTTCCCAAATGGGGACGGGGACAGGGACCCTATGCCCGGAGGAGGAGCGCCAGTCAGGCCTGCACTTGTCCAGTCATCTCAGTTCACACATGGCCATCTTGCTCCAGGTTGGCAGAGCTCTGGGAGGGCCTGCAACACGGGAGCCCTGATGCCCGCCTCCACGAGGGGCTGTGAGGGTGGGCGCTAGGAGGCATGAGCCAGCGCTGCCCATGTGACATCTAGCACTGTGCAGGCTCTCAGTGGTGCTCTCAGGGGTCCCCTGCCCCCGGGAGCCCCTCACCTGGAGCTGGAGGGAAGCCAGCAGCTGCTGCCCTCTCTGCTCACTCCTCTCTCGGACCCTGGTCCACTGTGCCCGGATGCGCTGGAGCTGCTCCCTGGCCCTGGAGGGCATGGGCATGGAGGGCTCCTCTCTGCCCTGAGGCCGCCCCACCCTCCCCACCCCCACTGGGGTAGAAGTCTGTGGGGACAGGGAGGTGAGGGCTGCAGTCCAGCTCACTTGGGCGCAGCAGGGTGTGGGCTCTGGCCCAGCTTCTTGCCCTGTGCTTGCAGAGCCTCTGCCCGAAGGCCAAGGGGACCCAGGAGCCACGTGAAGCTACGGTGCTGCTTCAGAAGCCTCTGGGCCTCCCTCACGTCCTCCTGAGGTGCAGAGAGCCAAGATTACCACTCAAGGCACCCACTCGCCGTGACCTGGTCACTTGCCGTGACCTGGGGGGCACGAACACCTGGCCCCTCCTCTCCAGGAGGGAGAGACCCTTCTTGGGCTGACCACCCCCCTCCACCCTCACCCGGCCCCAGACCCTCCCTCCTGGGATGGGAGAGCCAGGCCCAATTCCCTAGCCTGACACTGTACCCCCAGGGTGTCCGGGTGCAGGGCAGCCTCGTGCTTGGCGCAGTCGGCCGTGAAGCTGTCTGCTTCTTGGCCAAACCTGAGCAGCTGCAGCCCCTCCTGTAGCCACTGCTGTCTTCGCAGGCTGGCAGCCCTCAGCTCCCCGCTGTGCTGGCCCAGGAGCCTCAAGGCGCTGGTGACCTCTTGTGAGTGAGGGGCTTCTGAGGTGGCCAGGGGCCGGCCCTGAGACTCTAGCTGCTGCAGCCTGTCCCAGACAAGCAAAGCAGTTGCTCCCAGTGTCCTCCTCCCTTGCCTCTCACTGTCACTGTGACTGGCAGGAAGTCTGCAGCTGGCCAGCCCGCTGGGCTCTCCCTTCATGGGGTGAGAGAGTGCACAGACAGGCACAGGGCTTGGCCCAGTAGCTCCACGCTCCTGCCATGCCATACCTCACTTCCACTTGCCTGTGTGTAAGTGGGGCCCACCAGGGGCCAATGTCCAGGCCAGCACCACTCTACAGATGTGGCTCAATGCTGCACACATGCCTGCCCACCAGCCACAGCCAACCTGGGGGAGCCTTTGAACAGGTAGGAAACCGTAGCCGACACAGCTTGGGGACATGCGGCTGTGCTGTGGGGAGTAGAAAAAGCCTCTGCTTCCTTTGTGCTGCTATAGCTCCAAGCCAGGCAGTAGGGTGCAGTGAGCAGTGGAAGGTTTCTTGGGTGCCACTGGGCACCTGCTGAGCTCCCTCTGGAGGGCACAGCCCAAGCACTGCATGTGGTGGCCTGAGGTGGCTGGGTGTCATGTCATCCCTTCAGGCAGATGCCTGTTCAAATCCTGCTTGGGGGGCAGTGTTGGGAGCAATCCTATTTGGGAAAATTAACTTGACAATTGGGACTATGACTGCGCCGAGCTTTCCTGCCTGCAGACCAGATATGACATATGTGGACCTGAGGACCTAACTCTTTATCTTTGCCTCTGGGAACAACAAAGACCTCAGTGGGCCCAGGTGCTGTGATGCTCCAGGGCAGAGCGACACTGGGACCTTCACCTATGTAATTCCTTATTGTTCTGATGTACAGAACATGCTGCCCTTTGAGTGACCTGTTACACTGCTTGCTCCAAATGAACTGAATAAAAGGTGTGGCAAGCTCAAGTCTGCCATCTTTGCTATCCAGAGCAGCATGGATCAGGGCCAAGCTCAGCTTCTTCTCCAAGTCTCATTTCTGCCTATTTACTAATTATTTCACCTTGTGCTGTCAGACTCATAGGAGACTAGAACACAATTGAAGAAGTTCTAGTTACATTCCCTCCCCCTGTTCCCTACAGGACAGTGCTGAGCTATTTGACTCCAGGGACCTGGGATCTGTCTCCCAGAGTGGCAGAAACACCAGGTGGAGCTTCCTCGTGGACTCTACCTCTTGGGACCCTCCCTGAAGCATCAGGCTGCCTGGCCCAGGCCTCAGAGCCCCCTCTAAGCCTGCCTCAGGACACCAGCCTGGGCACAGCTCTGGTGACCACACTCCCGCCCTCCCTTCCTGGACCCCACCTGCCCTTGTGTCCTGACCTCTCCTGCCAAAGCAGAGTCTCCTCCTGTAGTGCTCGGTCCATCCTCAGCAGCCTCAGGGCTGTGGCCACATCCACCAGCTCCTCCTTGCCATGCAGTTGAGCCTGCATGCCCTCTGCCCACTGCAGCAGATGCTGACTCTCCCGCAGGAAGCTCTCCCGGGCCTGGGCTTCAGCCTGGCTCTGGGCCTGCCGGGCCCCGTGGTTCTGTGCTTGCATCAGGAGCCCCCGAAGAGTGTCTATGTGTTCCTGCAGCAGCTGGCTTTCCATGGTGCCTGACTCTGCCACCCTGGGAAATAGGGCCATTGCATGGTCAGGCCCGCCCTGGGCCTAGTGCCTCAGGCATAGGTCCTGTGGCTAGGTGTGTATCGGGGTAACAACTGTGAGCACCTGGCCATACCTGGTGGCTGCCCTCTGGAGGGAGTAGATCCTGGTTTCCAGCGCTCGGACCTTCTGAAGGGCCAACCGCAGGGCATGGTGGCTGCCCGTGGAGCTCCCTAGCTCCAGGGCCTCCAGCTGGAGCAGCACATCGTGCAGCTGGGCCTTTGTGGACCCACACTCCTGCAGGACACTGCACACCTCCATGCTGCGGGCCAGCTGCAGGCCTTTCTCCTCCTTTAGGGCTGCTAGGTGCTCCCACCTAGGCAGAGGGTGGGGGCATCACGTAACACCTTCCTGTCCATCCTGGGGCCTTGGCCAGACCCTTGTTTGCCAGAAGCTGCTGGGCTGGCTAACCTTCTCCTTCCTGCCTCTCCGCCTGGCATTGAGGGTGCCCAGGCATGGGCTTGGCTCTCAGCCATTCACACCAGCCCGTGCTCCCTGAGTCTCACCTCTGGCTCAGGTCTGCCTGCTGTCGCTGGATTTCTGTGGTGTCCCCAGGATACCTCTGCTTCAGATGCTCAGCAGAGCAGTTGACCTCAGCCCAGCGGCCCTTTCCTGTAGCTAAGGTGATGAGGAAACTCTGGGAGGAAGGAGGAGCCGGGCCTGTGAGGGACTGTGAACGGCTCAGGCAGGGATGCGGGGCTGTTGCCTCTGCCTCTGGTGAGCCTCTCACCCTCAGAATCAGGACAGCTCCCCTCCTCCCTCCCTGGAAGGATCACTGTGAACACTGGGCCTGGGGCTCAGCAGTGACTGACAGAGTGGCTGGAGGAGCCACTCCATGACCCCCTGGGCTCCGAGGGGCTGTACCTACCTCATATCTGGGCTGCGTGGCTTCCAAGTTGTCAGCCTGGGGCTGCAGTGACTGGAACAGGGCTGTCTGCTCCCCCAGCCAGGACTGGAGCTCCCCACAGGAACTATAGAAGCTGAGCAAGGCCACCGCTGCCTCTAACTCGGCTCTGTGGCACTGAGGAGACGTGGGCCCAGGACCAGGGTGAGGGTCTCAGAACAGGTCTGGGGTGCTCCTCTCCACCTAAGCCCACTAGCATTTGCCTGGCCCAAGGCCAGAGGGTGCTCTTCAGTGGGGTCCCGTACCCTGCCAGAGGCCTCTTGGTACCCAGCAAACGGAGCCAGGAGTGACTTAGGGTTAGGGAAAGGGCCCACGTTTTATGGAGGTCTTGGCTGTGCCCTGGGTGGCCCCATAGGCTGCTCTAGCTCTCAACCGCAGCTGCCTCCCCGGCCCCTGTGCTCTGGGTACTGGCCTCAGCCTCCTCTATCTGGCCTCCTCCTGGCCTTTGCTCAGTTCTGGCCAGCTTCCTCAGGCTTGCTTCAGTTTAAATGTTCTTCCCTTGAGGTGCCTCCCCTGGCCCCGAGAAGAGCTGGGCTCTTTCCTGTGCACTCTCACATTACAACCTACAAACCCTTGACAACCACTTAGCTCTGACATGGGCTTCTGAGGGCAAAGAGTTTTGCCCCTGGGGCAGAGGCACATGGTGTGGCCCCAGGTTGGGCCTTGATGAGAAATTCTTGAACAGGAAGCATTACCTCTGCCAGGGCAAACAGGCTCTCATAGTCCTGGCTCAAGAGAGCCTGTGTCTGGAGTATGGTACTGGGGTCGAGGTCAAAGTCAGGCTCAGCATGGAGGGCTGTTCTCAAGCCTCCTTCCAGAGTGCCCCAGGGAGATTCCACCTGTTCCAAGAGGCAGAGTCCAGACAGGCTCCCACCAAGCAGTGGTGTCCTGGCAGGGTGTATCTGTGAGTATACTTGGGACTCCTGTCCCATGCCAAGGCTGATGGTTACCTGGGCCTGGGAGGCCCCCAAATCCTTCAGCTGCCAGGAGTCCAGAGTTGCTGCTGGGATCCAGGCACAGGGTGCTGCTGTGGGAGCACAGGCCGCTCAGGACCTTTCTTCCTCCCTACCCAGAAGCTCATTCTAGGGCAGCCCCGTGCTCTTTCCCTCTGCTGCTGAGCTCCCGTTGGTTTCCCTGTGACTTTTTGCCTTCAGTGAGTCCTTGGATGCTCCAAGGAGCCTCACAGAATATGTTTAACACCTTTAGTGGTGACAGCCTGTCAAGGTTCCCACATAGTATCCTGAGTTTGTACCTCTGGAGGTCCAGGGGATCTGGACCTGTGAGCATGCATGCTGGCTGCCCGGTGCTGCTAAGATCTGGGTTCTGTCCTGGGGCCTCCCAGTGGTGCCTCCATCAGTCCTGGCCCAGCCTGCTGAGGGGTTCTCCTGAGCGGAAGGAGGCGGGCTTTGCTTAGGTGACCAAGAGGCTCTCTCTCAGCAGAGAGGGCAATGCTGCAACACCCCACCCAGCCCTGGGCAAAAGCCTAAAAATGTCAAGGCTTAGGCCTGACCTCTGTCCTTGCCAGCATCTACTGGGTAGTAGAGGATACAAGAAAGGGACAGGGTAGCCCCCATTCATTCATTTAAATAGTTCACAAACTGGAAAGGCAGGGCACGGAGAACCAAAAGAAGCAAAATTATCTTCTATACAAAAAGCACTGTTTTGGTACTGTGTAATGGAAATGCTGGGAGTGAGATATGGTGACACAGTGGGGTAAAGTCGAAGCAGCCCTGGACGGAGGTTGGAGGCCCTCCAGCTGGGTTAACTGAGTCCTTAAGTGTGGCTCCTCTGAGCCTCACTTACCTCTCCTGTAAAGTGAGAGGCTCAGATCGATTGCTAGCATAGATCTATTTTAAAAAATCATTAATTGTGTGGCCTGGGAATAAATGCCAAAGAACAGGGAGAGATGAACCTTTCAAACCTGAGAGTGTGAATTGGCACAGAGCTGACCAGAGCTCAGGGTCCTGTCCCCAGCCAGCTATTGACACCATGACCAGGCTCCTGCACAGCCTTGTGGGTGAGAGCTGACTCCAAAGTGTACAGGTGGGGAGGCTGGCAGAGGGCTCCCGGGAGATGGAGCACGTTCAGGGATGAGGGTAGAGGGCCCAGGTTTGGGGGTCTTGGCCGCCACACCTTGAGCTACACTCCTGGCCTCCAACAGCCCTCCACAGTGCTTTTGGAAACTAAGGGCATGATGAACTGGGGCGGGAGTTTCAGAAAACACCAACCAGGGCATCTCAAATCCACAAGGGCTAGGAGTGCGAAAGGGCTTAGAGGTGAAGGGTTCTCTAGGCCTGAAAATAAAGGGACATTCCTGGAGGAACCTGTTCAGTGCTCAAGACAGCTGGGCAAACTGAGCCACCCCCAGTTGCCCGTGATGACCCGTCACGTGGGATGGACAGGATTCCACGGCCTCAGGGCTTTGCCATCTGGAGATGGGTATCACAAGCCTGGGCCCACGTCCTGCCCAAGTCCAGGAGAAGGCCAGGATTCCTGGGTCAGTGCCACAAAGATCCTTATTCTGTCCTATGTTGCCCAGCTGCGGCGCCGCGCGGGATCCTTCCCAGTGTGACACGCACCATGAGCGACGCTCTTGCCGCGGCCGCCCGCGCCTGTTTGTCCAACTGCCGCAGCTCGACCGCAAAGGCACGCGTGGAGCGCTCCAGCCGTAGGTGGCGCAGCAGCAGGGCCTCAGCAGACGCTAGGTCTCCCCGACCGCAGGAGCTCTCCAGCGCCTTACGCTGCTCGCTCAGCCATGAAGCTGCCTCCGCTGCATCCTCCAAGTACTAGGGAGAGGGGTGGGACTGAGCCCTGGCAGGGTACTGTACGACCCTCCAACCAGCCTACCTTCCCGCCCCGCCCATCTGGAGCCTCACCCCCACCGTACCACTGGGCACGCCTTCGAGGCCACGCCTCACAGGTTTGCTCCAGAACCTCCGGTACGGTGCCCGCCTCTGAGGCCACGCCCCAATGATGCCACGCCCACACCCTTGCCCCTCCCGCGGGGCTCAGGCCAAGCGCTGCTACCTGCACCACCTGTAGGGCTGCCTGCAGCCACTGCCCCCGCCGTGCCGCGCGGTTGCAGAGCACCTGCCACGTTCCCTGAATGGCCTCTGTTTGTTCGCGGGGATCCGGCTGCGTTGGGGGTCCCTGGGCGCTGATGTCGCGCCCCTTCTGCACGAGGTCTGCCCACACAGCCTGATGGCGGTGCAGCTCTGCTTCTAGGACCTAGCAGAAGGGTTGGGGTCCATGAGGAGACAAGGAGATGGAAGAGGATCGGAAGGGTGGGAGGTAAAAGCCGGCCGGGGCGAGGAGCGGGCACCTTGTGTTTCTGCAGAGCACCTGCAACCTGGCTGCGGTCCCGGGGCAGGGCCATCCTCTCCAGCAACCTTGCACAACCCTCTAGCCAGGCTGCCTCCTCTTCGCAGCTGTGCAGCAGCTCTGCCCGCTGCAGAGTCTGCTCCAGCAGGGTCCGCCTGAGGACAGCAAGACCAGGAAAGCTGGAGAGCCAGACTGGTAGGGGCTGGGGGTGGTCAGGCCCTGCCTTTAGATGAAATAGTTTTCCTCTGAGTGACTCAACAGGAGAGACAGGCCCTGCTGCTGAGGGGCAGTGTGGAGAGGCTGCCAGGCCAGTATACCTTACCTGGGGCAGGAGTTAATTTGGGTTACAGAGAAGCTCCAGGAAGGTTGAGGAGTTGGGGCAGGAGAGCTCTTACCGGGCCCTGACAAGAGACACCAGTCTCTGGTGGAGCTGAGCCAGCAGCCTGGCCTTGGCCTGCAGCATCTCCACACTGGAGCCAAGGGAGGGCTCCAGCTCTTTCGCCTGGAGGGTGAGGTGGCTCATGTGGACACCGTGGGCCCAGACCTGGGCCTCCAGTAGGTCCTGCTTCTGCAGCAGCCCCACTGCTTCTGCCAGCTGCTGCCCACAGGTGGTAGAGCTCGCCAGCACCTGGCCAGAGGTGAGCAGTCATTGTAATCTGGGGTGCTGGCTCCCTGCACCCTGCTGTGTTCCCCCAAAACCGGCTGGTCTTACCCACCTGCAGCTCCTGAAGCTGGTCAGTGGCAGCCTCTACCTCCTGCAGCAGCTTCAACACAGTTTGCACACCTGTTATCTGCTTCCTCTGCTCCTGCAGGTGCTGAAGGAGCCTCTGCCAGCGTCTGGAGACCTCCTCCTGCCTGGAGGACAGAGATTAAGGTGGGCCCCAGCAGGTGGGAGCAGGGAGGCTGCCTCCAGGCTCCTGGCTAGTGTGGGCTTGGCTGCACTGGGGGAGCCTGACCTCCAGGCTAGGCCCTGGGTTTGAGCATCCTGGCGTGTGGAGCTCAGCACAGTGCATCCTGCCGTGGTCACGGGCTTGGAAGGTTTAGGCCTTCAGTATCAAACCCCCTTCCAGATGCCCAAATTAATTCTTTTGTGTGTGGTAATGGAAATTAAACCCAGGGCCTTCACATTGGGTTATGACTCCAGCCTTTAAAATTTTTGGCAGGGGTGGGACAGGGTCTCTATGATTGAATTTTTGATCCTCCTGCCTCAGCCTTCCAAAATGCTGGGGTTATAGGCATTTACCACTATGCTCAGTTTAGATTTTTCTTATTTGTCTGTTTTTCTTAAGTGTGTAAGCTTTGTTGGAGGAAGAATTTTCCTTTTCACAGGTCAATTACTAGCTCCTAGAATGGTGCAAAATAAATGGCCATTTTTTTTTTTTTTTGAGACAGGGTCTCTCTTTGCAGTTTAGGCTGGCCCTGAGCTCACTATGTAGCCCAGGCAAGCCTCGAACTCAGCAATCCTCTTGTCTCTGCCTCCCGAGTGCTGGGATTACAGGCGTGACCACCACGCTCGGCTAAATGGCCATTTTGTGAATGAGCTAATCAGAGGTTACCTAGAAAGGACAATGCTTTGCCAATGGGATGAGTAACTGATGATGGAATTCCAAACACATGTGGATGGCTGATGTTTTTAGGGGGAGCCCTGAATCCATAAACTACCTTTCCTCTGTAGCTGGATGGCCACTTGCAAAGGTGGGGTATGATAGGCTACAGCTTGTGTGAAGATGGCTTACCTGTGGGCCACATCTGCCCAGTTGTGGTACTGCTCCTGCCGGAGGATGTCTGCAGTCTCGACTAGGGCCTGAAAGCGTCCCTCCTGGGGTAGAATGCTGGCCTCCAGCATGCCCAGCCTCTGGCTGGCTGCCTCCACTGTGGCTGGGTTGGGAGGCAGGGCTCCGGCCTTGTCCAGCATGAGTTCTGCGTCCTTTAGGAAGCTGTCCCGGAGGGCAGCCTTGCGTTGGAAGCGCCGGGCCAGGGTTTCCAGTCGCTCCAGCTGCAGTAGCCTCTGCTGCAGGGCCTGGCTCTGGGCAGCCTCTGCACGCTCCAGTCCTGACCAGCACTGGGACAGCTCCACAGGGCCCAGGCCCTTGCGAGGCAGGAAGGGCTTGCGGTTCTGAGCTCGGAGCACCATCTGCAGCCTGAAGAGCAGAGCCTCCGCAGCACCTCGTTGCTGCAGCCGAGGTGGCTTCTCCTGGGCCCGGAAAGAGGCAAAGGCTGCCAACAGCTGGCGCATGGCAGGCAGGGAGTCTGGGAAGTCCTGTGCTTCCAGCTGCTGTTGCTTCTCTGCAATCCAGCGGAGCAGGTCAACCACTAGCTGCTCATAGTGGATCTGCAATGACTCAGTCTCCTGCAGCTGGAGCAGGATCTGGTGGAGAGATGGGGGAACTATCAAGGTGCCTGTGGGGGAGCTCTACTCTGTTGGGTACTGGTGTAGCTGGCCTGGTCCTGAGGGCTGCAGCTCCTGCCTCATCAGAGTAGGGGGTCACCCAGAAAGGCAGAGCATTCCACACTCAGACCCAGGAGTGGGATGCCCTCTCCGTGCCTAGGATGATGTGTCCGCCTTCTTACTTCAGCCCCTTGGCCCCACCGTTGAGCCTTCCAGGCCCTTCCCAGACCTTACCCTCCCTGTGGATCCTGCCCCACAAAGGCAGCTCAGCCTGGATGACATACCCACCCTGAGGATAGCCCTCGAGGGCCTCAGCCTCTGCTATCGCCTCCAGAAAGTGAGAAACCGCCTAGGAGCATGGCCTCAGTGCAGGCTCTGCGCAGCCCAGTCTTTTGTGCTCTGCTCCTATCCTTGCAGACTCCTGACTCTCTAGGCCTTTCAATCCATTAGGAGAGGGATGGGCAGGAGGTGTGTTCCCGCCCTGGCTTCCCAGGTACGTGGGCACTGTGCTGAGTATTTCACTTTCACAGCCTTAAGGGCTCACAGCAGCCTAGTGCTATCCAGGCAGTATCTCCATGTTATATATGGAGAACAGAGACGTTAAACAGCTTGGTCAAGGTCACATGGCAAGTTAAGTGACAGAGGCAGGTTTCAGACCTTCGTCTTCTGATTCTGGGGCCCATGCTCATACTACCTGTCCTCAGGGCCACTTCCCTGCCCTGGCTCCGTGTATCACTAACCTTTGCGAGTCTCCTCTGGGCTGTCTGCCCCTGATGCAGGCGGGAGAAGTGGTGGTAGTACAGGGAGACATAGGTCATGATGGAGCGCTCGTCTGGCTGTAGGGCCGCCACATCCTCGGGATCCAGCAGCTGGGCGATGCCCAGCTCCTGCTCAGCCACGTGGAAGGCATGGGCGAGGTTGTGCAGTGGGCGGCTGGGATTCAGGGAGTGGTAGTCCAGTAGGTCTGGCCTGCAGAGAGGAGTTGTCCTGCTTTGGGGTAATAGACCGGAGGTGCACATGCTCTCCTGGCTATGCACAGCTCCTGTCCTAAGCCTCTGAGCTGAGATCCGAGACCTGGCTGGGTGGGACTCTGCTAGGGGCCAGGCTGGGGGCTGGTGGGGGAAGTTCAAAAGGGCAGGCACGCCTGGCTTGGGCAATGTAGCGATATAGAGAGATCCTGTTAAGAAATAAACATGGGGGCTGGAGGGTTAGCTCAGTGGTTCCGGCGCCTGCCTCACAAGCGCAAGGTCCTCAGTTCAATCCCTGGTAACCACATACAATGCTGGGTGTGGAGACTCACGCCCACCAGCAATCAATACCACATACCACAGTGTCGGGCATGGTGGCTCACGCCTGTAATCCCAGCTCTCAGGAGGCAGAGACAGGAGGATTACTGAGTTCCAGGCTTGCCTGGGCTACATAGTGAGTTGAGAGCCAGCCTGAACTACAAAGTGAGACCCTGTCTCAAAAAAAAAAAAAAAGAAATAAATAAACATGGGCTAGGCGTGTAGTTAAGTGGGAAGACCCTGTATTCAATCCTAGTACTGGAAAAAAAGGGAAAAGAAGGCAAGCTTTAGCCCAGGAGAGGACTGAGGAGAGAACCAGGGACAGGGAAAATAGAGGAGGCCGGGGACAGAGCAAAGCTGGCCAATTCCATGACTTGCCCCAAGGATGGGGAGGGCTGACAGGCTGGCAGAAGATGCCAGCCCTTCCTCCTTAGGGCCCAGGGGCTGTGAGGACTTGGGGCCTGCAGGAGAGATCACAGAGCCAGCGGGGAGCCTGGAGGGAGCAGGCTTTGGGTGAGGCTGCACCTGTGGGCATGGATGAGGGCATTAAAGCCCAGCCCATCGCTCCAGCTTCGGGAGAAGTCAGAGATGTTCACATTGGCATAAATGGCTGTCTTCCTCTGGCACCAGACCAGCAGAGCTTCCTTGGCAGACAGCTGGGCTGCACTGGCCCCAAACTCCACCTGGTCAGACAGGGACAAGTGGTCACTATGGGGATCCCATGTGGGGCAGCAGAGCCTGCAGACTGTGGGGTGACAGGTTGGGACAGGGCTGGGCTCTCTTCTCCATGGAGCATCTGATTTTTACCCGATTTCATCCACAGAGGGCAGGGATTGTAGGTGACAGTCCTCCGAAAGGTGCTGAGCAGCAGGAGAGCTGTCACCCATCACCACAGAGCAGCTGGCTTTGCACTGCAGCTGGCGACCATGGAAGCCACAGCTTCTAGCTTTGAGCCCTTATAAAGGGCGGGCATGGTGCTGACAGGCCTTGGGCTTCCTTATGACAGAGGCTAGATGTCATTAGACCTACACCCCTTCCTTGTCGCTGCAGGTTTCCTGTGGGCTGGTGCAGCTGGCACCTGTGGCTTCTGGGCCTCTGCAGTAGGTAAGTAGTGTTTGCATTCTACAGATGAGGAGCTGGTGCAGCATGGCAGACAGAGCCACCTGGCTCGGCCAGTTTGTGTGGGACAGGACTGTCTGATCCTGAGCCTCCAACAGAAGACAGAGCCCCTGCTTGCACTGCCAGGGTGAAAGGTGCGGCCCCATCCCCTGTGCTGGGGAGATAATTCTTTTTCTGCCACCATTTTTTCTTTATCTCTTCCCTCAGGGCTTCTTTTCCTCTTCTGCATCTTCCTCTGACTTCTTCCCCTGCCCATCTTCCGTCAGTGGACGCTGCTTCCTTCCTCCCCCACCTGCCCCCTTCCCCACCCCACCCCCACACTCCAGTGCTCCAGGTTTCCTGTTCTGTCTCCTGTCCTTCTAGCATTCCCTCCTGCACATCCTCTCACTACAGTTATAAATTCAGAAGGGAGGCTGGGCAGGAAGGACACTGGGCACCAGCAGGGGGCAGAACAGGGCCAAGGCACTGGGTTGGTGAGGAGGCCAGGCCCACGCCCTGAGCACTGAGCTGGACCTGAGGGGAGTTGGGGGCCAGGCTGGGGTGGGGACAGGGGCAGGGTGGCCTGAGCCCCATCACATGTACGTGAGCAGGGAGGGGTGTGAGCCTCTGCTGTTCCTGAGGGGCCAGTCTGTGCCTGGCCCTGGGCCCAGAGGCCTAGGGAGGCCAGCGCTGCTCTTGGGAAGGGGCAGAAGTCAGAACTGCCTACCGGCCCATGCATTTCCCTAGCACAGGAGTCAGCTCTGAGGACACAGACAGGTGAGGCCCCACATGCCTGTGGCTCATGGTCACATGGGAGTTTTGAGGTCCTCCTGATCTACCCATTCTGTGTCTTCTTTCTTTTGTTTTCCTTTGTTTTGGATGGTGGTGGGGACAGGTCTCACTATGTAGTCCAGGCTGGCCTCGAACTCATGGCTGGTGATCCTCCTGTCTTAGCCTTCTGGAATTACAGGCCTGTGTCACCAGGCCAGCTCCCTGGCTTCTTGTCATGCCCCTAACCTACTGGAGTTGAACTGTTAGGTTGCTCTGTGTCCTCCCTTGAGAGAGGCCTATCCCAGGCCCAACTCTTATCCTTAGGTCGGCTCTCAACAGCACATCCAACATTCTGGATTCAGTCCCCAGGGCTGAAGAGTGAACACTGATTTTGTGGGTGCTGTGGGAATCATAAAGGCTACCCCAAAGGCCTGAGTGGCCAGGCTGGGCTAGGGCGTGGGGGGGCTGAGACATACCTTGTCCAGGGAGATATGGGAGATCTGGAAACGCAGAATGATGACCCAGAGAAGCCCCAGGATGAGCGTCTGATCTCCATCCACGATGTTCTCTGGCCCAAGTAGGGGTATTGGCACCTGTGGGCACAGGGACCTAGGCTGTACAACAAACCCTGTGTTCCCAAGAAATGGAGGAACCCGGATCTCAGGACGCCAGCTGCAGGAGGAGAGGGCCCTGGACTCAGCCTGCTCCAGGCAGGACATCCCCAGGAGAAGCAGCTGGGACATGGCAGGAAGCAGGAGGCTTCCCCACTGCGGGTGTGCTGTACCCGGCGAGCTGGGCTGGACCCCAGACAAGAGATTCCCTTTATGTAACTGCAGAGGAATCAGTGGTCTGGCTGTGTGAGTGGAAAGTGTGGGGGTCGTAAAAGTAGCTGTGTGAGCTGAGCCAGTGTCTACGATATCTGGTCACACCCGTGTTTTGCCTCCAGTGGAGCCTGGAGCAATTCCGAGTCCTCAGCCCACCCAGTCAGTCTCTTGGGCACCCAATTCACACTGGAACCAGCATTGCAGGTGGCTCTTCTGTGCACTGAAGTCAGAGCTCTGCCCAGGGCCTTGTTCCTGGCATAGGAAGATGGAGGAGTTGGGGGGCAGCGCAGGAGGGTCTGGTCCCATTGCTCCTGGTTCCTCTTCCACTCTTTGAGGTCACACAGCACTAAGGCCTGAGTGAGTTTTGCAGCCAGTGAGATCAGAAGCCCAGGCCTGGGACCTCTGCCCTGGGTGCCCCTGTTATCTGCAGACAGTATTCTCTCCCGCTGCCTGGCCATTCACCTCTCTTCCTTTTTGCCTCCATTCAAGTGTTGCTTCCTCAGTGACGCTCCCTGACCACTCATTCAAAATGGAAAAACCAAGAGGGCTGTCCTCCCCCCCCCCAAGTATACCGCTTGGTCTCTGGGTCCTGCTGTGGTGGGGCTGTGGGCTTGCTCCCTGAGGTGCCCAAGTCCCTGGTGGCCCCTGTCACACAGCAAACAGAGGGAGAACGCTCTCAGCAGACCTGGAGGGAGCTAGCCTTGTGAGGGAGTGCACCTGGGACCATCTCCCTTGGGTCCCCTCCTGTGTCTTTTCCTCCTCCCCCTAGCATGGCCATCTCTTCTGCATCTACCTTAGCTTGGCTGGAGGCCCTGGGGTGCTCCTCCCACCTAATCTTCCCAGCTTGGTGTTCGGCAGTGTCAGTGGGCAGTGTGAGTCTGGGCACCACGGGAGGATGAACACTGGAAATCAGCAAATGTGTAAAGTGGGGCTTTGGTCTTCTGCAGAGAATCACCTGTGAAATGTTTACCAGGGTGCAGCTGATGTGTCTCCCACAGGCTGTGAGGTCATGCCTGGCTTTGCTTTTGGTGTCCCAGCACTCGCAGGAAATGCTCAGCACACAGCGAAGTGTCGCCCAGACAGGCCCACCTGGTAGCTGTGCGGGACTTCCCCTTCACTCCCTTGTCCTGCCTCTTCTGTCTCTGAGTCAGGCTGTCTCCTTCACAGGTGTCAGTGACGCGCTGGACAGCAAAGCTCAGGCAACTGCAGGGCCTCTCTCTGGGGCCACAGGCTCACCCTTGCCAGGGCCACAGAGGGAGATGCCTAGCTCCTAGGGCCACTGTCCCTGAGACCAAATAAGGCCTGCTTTCCCTGGCTGGAAGCATTGTGTTCCTGGTGCTGGAGGCTGGAGTCACTCCCCTCATTTGGCTTGGATCTTGCCCCTTCTCAATTCCCTCCAGCACACCAGGCTCCAGGGGCCTGTGGACCTCCTGGGGACCTCTGAGATGGACCATGGATGCTCAGCCCCAGCCCCAGGCCCAGCTGAGTGAAGACTCCAGGGCAGCCACCTTTCAGCTTCGGTACTGAAGCCAGGAGCCTCCAGCTCTCCCAGCTCCTGATTCCCAGTGCAAACCACCCTACACAGGCCCTATAAAGGCCACGAGGGTCCCTCTGTGTCCCTGGAACTCTTTGTTCCTTTTGGCCTGCCCCCAATGTAGGTGACCTCTGCTCTCTCCCACTTGCTGGGCACCTTCTCCCTCCCTCTGCCTGCCTCAGTGGCCCAGACCTTCCTCTGTTTCCACTCTTGCTCCCACACGCTCACATCTGGCTCTGGTGCCTGGCTGACTGCAAATCTTGCCTAGTAAATAATTCCAGCCCTCTGTATCCACATTTATGAAAGGAAAAGTGTTGGGAACAATCCTGGTTGGGAGAAGTGATTGCTCAGTTGGACTGTGATTGGGCCGAACTTTCCAGCCTGCAGATGGACTTGGAACTTGGCTCTTGTCTTCACCTCTGTAGCAACAGACACTCTGGTGTCCACGTGCTGTGATGCTCCAGGGCACGGCTACATCGGGCTCTGCATCTACGACGACTACTGCTGGCAACTGCCCCACCCTGCCTTGCCCTGTGGGAATTCCACCTACCTAATTGCCAACATCTGCCCTGCCTTCCACATGCTGGGGTTATAGTTGTGAAAGCTTGGTACCAAAGGAAAGTGTGACAAGCTCGGATGTTTTGTCTTTTGCTACCCAGAGTAGCATGGATCAGGCCCAAGCTCAGTTTCTTCCCTAAGCCTCATTTCTGCCTGTTTATTGGTTGTTTTTTAGACTCATAGGGGACTAGAACTTAGTGCAATGATTCTAGTTATGTCTCCTTCCCCCGTTTCCCACAGAGAAGGTTAGGAGAACACTAAGCCATTCAGCATAGAAATCTATGTCTCCCTGATCACAGAAGTGCTATTTTCAGGCCCAGTAGGGACTAGCCAGTTTCTGCTGTGGTCAGCTGGGTACTGTCTAAGCCAGTAGTGCTCCTCGGTGTCCCTTCTGCCCTACCCTGTGGCCAGGTGGGGAGGTGGCCCCGGTGGTCCCACATGCTCCGGCCGCCCACCCAACACCTGCACAGTGCCCCCCGCCCCCAGCACACCTTGGCTCTGAGGAAGGCCAGGGCCCGGCTGTTGTTCTCCAGGAAGTGCACACGCAGGCGGCCCCTGCTGGGCGGAGGCAGTGCCTCCCCTGAGATCAGCTCCAGCAGCCGCAGCAGGTGGGTGCCATCGGCTAGCTCTTTGTACAGGTCCTGGATCTTGATGCCCACCTGGGGGGCAGGCAGGCAGGGTCAGCCTGGGCCTGGCGGGTGCAGGCAGAGCAGCCGCCATGGGGGCAGGAGCTCTGTTCTAGGCTCTACCGAGGGTTCCTGCCCCCTCTCAGGCAGATGCCCCATGGGCTGCCCCAGGCTCCCAGGTGAGCATGGACACCCTGGGCACTCACCTGATGGAGCCGGAAGATGTTATTGACCCACTTGGTGAAAGTCTTCTCCTGCATGTGCATGTGCCGCGCCTGCAGCCTGCGCACGCAGCCCAGCTCGAACTCAGAAGCCATGGTGGAGCCTAAACTGGGTGGGACTGGGCTGAACTGTGGCCGGTGTCCTATAGTTGGGGAGCTGCTGGAGGTGGTGGGACCAGCCATCAGGTCCATGCCCTTTGGGGACGTTTCCCGTGTCTGGAGGTGTCATGGAGGTGAGAGGAGTGTGGGTGCTGACGGAGCCACTGTCTGGGCCCCAAGGCTCTACCTACTCTGCCTCTGCCACAGTCCCCACGGCTGGCGGGTGCTGAGGCTTGGACCCTAAGAGGTAAGATCTGCTGCTTCCGGCTGGTGTCCTCTGCCTGAAGGGCCCAGCCCCTCTCCCGTGCTCCTCCCCAGTGCCTGGCTCTACTCCTTGGGTTGCGGAAGGCTGAGGAAGGGAAACAAGACAGCTCACCTTGCAATGGCCAGGTCCTGGGGAGGAGGCCCTGCCGGATGGGTGGTGATGGCAGGCAGATAGAGGGCTGTGCAGCGAGCAAGAGGCACCAGAGAGACTGGAGCTGGGCCCACCACAGCTCTGCCCTGGCGCCAGCCTGTGGGGCTGGCACACAGGCAGCCTTGTCCTCCCACCTGCCACAGGGCATGGCCCCAGCGAGGAGGCGGTGGCTCAAGAATGCCTGGCCCAAGGCTTCCTCTTGTCTGTCCCTGGGGTAGTTCCCTGTCCTCGGGTGGGGATCCCCTCACAAGGACCCCAAGACCCCAGAAAGGCCTTGGCGGGGGTCTGGCAGGAGCATCAGAGGCAAGGCACCAAGGGGTAGAGAAGACCCACTTCTTGGCCTGGACTGCCTGCTGCATCCCGGGGGTCCCCATGGTGTTGGCCAGCAGCCTTTCCTACTCCGGGGCGGCCACAGCCACAGGGATCATCAGACCATGGACCTGAGAGGGTGCCCCTAGAAAAGGGAGACTCACTGCTGCAGAGGCTACGGGGTGGCAGCATGGCCTCCAAAACCAGATTCAGCATTGGCTTGCTTGGCTTTTTCTCTCTCTCTGGCAGTACTAGTGTGTGTGTGGGAAGTGAACCCAGGGCCTTTACACTGAACTACATCTCTAAGCCATTTTTCTTTTGAGACAGAGTCTTACTAAGTAGTCGTGTTGCCCAGTCTGGGCTGGAACACGTATCTGCCTGCCTCAGCCTCCCAGAGTGCTGGGAGAACACCACACTCGGCTAGCTTCCCTTCAGCACTGTCCCTGTAGGTCCTCTTCACAGTTCTCTGGCTCCTAGGCCTATGCACCATGTCCCTTTGCCTTTCCAAAGCATGAAGGCTTGGAAGGCTCCCCATTACCACCTGGCCAGAGCTGGACTGGGCAGACTGTGTGTAAGCGCCCCCGCCCCCACAGAGGGGAGGGGCCTGAGCTCTCTTCCTGAGGCAGGGAGCCCACTGGCCCCTCTTCCTGTGCTCCCTACTCTGTCCCAGCAGCCCCTGTTGGAGTCCTGCTTCTTCCATCAGGTCGCTCCCCTCTCCTTATCCCAGGGATGACTGAGATGCCCTCCCTGCCTGCTGAGCCCTTGGTGTAGTGTCTCATGTGACGTGAGCATGGAGAACAGGCTGAATGGATGTCACAGAGGCTGCGAGGCTGCCAGATGGGCTAAGGATCCTCTTCTTTCTCCTTAGCTTGGGAGCAGCTAAGGCCACCGCCACTCCCAAGGGGCATTTCCTCTTCTGCTGACCATGGCCCCTGGTGAGATGAGTAGCTTATTGGTCAACATGAAGTTTGGAATACTTGGGTTGCAGGTAGCTGACTTTCAATCTGAACTGAATTAAACACTATAAAAGGGATGCCCTGGCTCATGTGACTGAAACATCTAGCAAGAAGACTTCAGGTGAGGGTTGATCCAGGGGCCCAGATGAGGTCTGTCGCCATGGGTCTGGGTCTCCTCTGCCTTCCTCAGTGTCTCCTTTGTCTTTATGCTCCACCGAGTAGCTCCTGGAGCCTACTTCCCTCCCTGCCCCTGGCAGCTCTGTGTCCCCTCCTAATGCCATGTATACTCTTCTAGCACTAGGCTAGCTCACTGCTTTACATTTCAGGGTCGAGCGTAGAATTTGGGGAGGGAGCAGCTCTCTGAGGCTCTGATTCAGTCTCTGAGGGCACGCTAAGCTCTCTAGTTGGCTCAGCTAGTCAAGACCCAAAGCTCTCAGGGAAATGGGAAGGAGAGCTCTGCAGAGGCTCAGGCAGAGGTGCACACTGGGGAGGCATGGTGGGAGGCAGGGCGCTGTGCGCCCACCAGGGGCTCCACTCTTGCCCTATGGTACCTTTGGGTACACTCTGAGGCAGGACCGTGTCCCCTGGAACTTTGTCCCCAGCCTCTTAAGTCCCTCTGTCGCGGTGGGGCTGAAGCCTCCACTCAGTCTCTGACCCCAGACGGATCCTGTCCCTGGAAGGGTGCAGAAGTCCATGGTCTCAGCGAGGGAGTGTGGAGGCACGGCCCCTCCCAGGCTGGCCCTGGCATTCGGCCACCGGGACACAGAGCCTCCAGGAGGATGAGAGGTTGCCCTCAGTTTATTGATCAGTAGACTGTGTCTTCTTGAATTTCCCAGTTTTAAGTCAGATTACAAAAAAAATAAAAAGGAATGGTGTTTAAATGGTGATTTGCCACTGCTCTCATTTGGTCTATGCTTAATACAGTAACTAAAATTCTGTAAGGGTTATCCAACTAGATTTGTATTTTTACTTATAATAAGATATTGAAGATAGTGACAAACTTAGAATTTAAAGATGTAAACTGTGTTAAAATGATTATAAATGCCAGTATCAAATAAAAGAAAACTAAGTTGCTAACTTGTCTCAGAAAATACGAGTTTAAGAAGGAAAACAGTACTTATAATTTATAGAACTGTTTTTGTTTTTGACAATGTTGACTTCAGAATACAATTCAAGCATTTAAAAAATTTCATATTTGGACTTTTTAAAAAAGTCTGGTCTAAATTTACATTATTTGGGGGATTTTTTTTTTTTTTGAGACAGGGTCTCGCTTTGTAGTTCAGGCTGGCTCTGAGCTCACTGTGTAGTCCAGGCAAGCCTCGAACTCAGTAATCCTCCTGTCTCTGCCTCCCGAGTGCTGGGATTACAGGCGTGAGCCACCACGCCCGGCTGGGGGATGATTTTTGTCAAAACCTTGAATAAAGGTACTGAGACCTAACATGAGTAAAACCAAAAGAGGAAAAAAGAGGGAAAAAAGGAGAAAATAGAAGCATCATATATTATCAGCACTGGTTAAATGACATGTACCCTGATACACTCTTAACTTAGGTCTTGCTTTACTCAACTACACATCAGAGGGTCTCTGTCCTAAAGATGTTATTCTGCTATATCCCATGGAGGATGGAAGAGGAAGACAGAGGACTAAGACAAAAATGCTTTCCTTAGGCAGCAGCCCACGTGTAGAGAGGTGGCTCCTGGGGGGCCGGGACCTGGCTCGGAGAGGGCCTCTTGGGTTGGGATGAGGCCCAGGCTGGGGGGCAACAGAGGCTTTTGTTCTGACCTGTGTGCGCACCTGGTCCAGGCTTCCATGTGAGAATGCAGCTCTTCGAGGACTGCCAGCCTGTGGCCATGTCCTGGACAAGGGTGCTGGCCCTGGAGAGATGAGGACACCGAGTGTGGGGGCTGGCAGTCTAGAGGAAAGGCCACTTGGGCTGCCGGGCTGCAGCAGGTGGACGCAGGGACAGCGTGGCTGCTAGACTGGGAGCTTGTGAGCCTGAGGGCTTCTCTGAATGCAGAGCTGCAAGGACCATGTGGTGCTCCCACACTCAGGACATGGCTCTGCACCTGTAGTGCACCTGCTACACAGGCACTGGGCCCAAAGATCAGCATATTTCCTTTGGGCTGGGAAAACTATTGTGCCAGGCACATGGGCCCCTCCCTCCTTCACGGGTACTTTCAGGGGGACACGGGAAGAGTGGCTGGTGCTCTGGCCGGACTCCAGGGTGTGTTGGTCCTGTGAAGACATGGGCCGTCAGTTGGTCAGCAGCCTTTGCCTTCCCTTTCCAGTGAACTTCTCACGTAAGATAAGATTTTAGAAGCAGCAGGCACTTTCTTTCTTTTTTGCTCTTCCAAGAACATCACCAGGATTCCATCAGGGAAAGGTTCAGTTGCCAGTGCTGAACGTGGCAGGGTGGGGTGCGGGTCGCACCCCCCTGAGGAGTTCCTGGGCCCACTGCTCTTCAGACACTGTCCTCCTTGGCTTCCGTACAGACCCAGCTTGGCCATATCCACACATGGGCACATGGACAAGTTTCAAACCACAGATTCAGGCTGAGGATGCAGCTCAGTTAGCAGGGCATCTGTCTAGTATCCGCCAGGCCCTGAGTTTATCCCCAGCACTGAAAAAATAACCCCCAAACTAGAAACTGAAAAGCAAAATAACCAACAGAAAAGCAAACCAGACTCATGTGAGGAATATATGTGTATATATTTGTTTATATATGACAGCTGAGCAGATTAAAGAAGCAAAGACAATTCTGAAGGGACGGTGAACTCTTGCTGGCATCTTTCTGGTGGGACAAACCATTTCTCTCTGAGAGCTGCCCTCTCTGCACGCCTAGTGGTTCTCATCTTCCCAGAACAACCTGCCCGTGTCACTGTACTTGGGTGACAAACTCTGTACGTCTAGTTAATTTAAAAATGCTCATTCGGATTAATAGCTACATTACGCAATTTCTTCTCTTAAAATGATTTAGAAAGGGAGTCAGGGAATGTAAGGGCTGGCATCTGGATAATTTTATTTTTTTGTCTGTCTGTCTATCTATCTATCTATCTACTGAGACAGGGTCTCACTGATTAGTTCAGGTTGGCTTCGAATTTGAAGTGATTCTCTTGCCTCAGCCTCCTAAGTACTGGGATTGCAGGCATGCACCACCATGCCTGGCTAAGTATTATAGTTTTGACTCTGATGTCACCAGAGGCAGGTGAAAGGGGAAAGCGGGGTGGGGAACATGGCTTTTGGAAGGCTCAGTGAGGCTGTCTGATTTCACTCATTGCTGGTATGGCAAAGCCCAGGCCACACAGCCTTTGCTGCTCGGTGACTCTCTCTCTTTCACTGCATAAATAATGGGAAAGAACACCTGCTGCCTCCTCCCTGAGACCACCTGCCTCAGGAACCTGAGCAAGTGGCCCAGGTAAACCTGAGGACTTGGGAGAGACACTCAGGAGCCAGTGGAAGGAACGGTGTTCAAGTCCTGACTCAAGGCGGACGGACATTCATGAGCAAACCACGTGGCTTTGAAGAAAGGGTTTTATAAAACATGTGTGTAGAAAGCCTTTCATCTTATATGTAAACAGAAATGGGCATAATAAAAGTGCGTGCTTCTCTACAAACAGTGTCTAACTCCAATAGGCTGATATCTTATTGACTAGTCCTACGCTGCACACACTAAGATGTGGTTTGCTGAATTTAAGTCCTGTTGCCCATCAGGAGCCTTGGGGGATGGGAACACACTGAACAGGGTAAGAAAGTTTCCCCTCAGTGTGGTTTAAGTCTAATGAAAAAGATTTGCTAGAATCTACTGGACAGACTGTAAGAAAAGCTGATCCTCAGATTCAAAGTTTCCTGAAACACTAACCAGAGGTCCTGGCAAGGGTGTCCGAAGGTTGTGAGTTCCAAGTCCCTTACTTATTACCGCTTTGCCAGGAGTGCCAGGGAAGGAGGCCTGACAGGGGCAGGCACTGGGCATTGGGACAGATGGGCCTTGCCTGCCTAGGACAGGGGCGTGGCAGACAAACATGGCACTAGCCTTCTCCTTGGTAGATGGTCTAGAGGGACAGAAATCTTCTGTTTTATCTTTTTCTCTCCTTTAAATATAGTGGGAAACACAATAAAGTAAATAAGCTCATCTTTGCAGCCTCTCAGTGCCCTCTGAGGGGCAGACAGTGCAGAGACGCTGTTCACAATGAGAGAGGGACCAGCAAAGCCCTACTCTCTGCCCCAGGCAAGGCTCTGCCCTCTGTCTGGGGCCAGGAGCCCGCCAAGCTACCCTACATGTGTGTTCCTCCAGCTTCCAGGTGCTCTGCACGACTTTCTTCTCAAACTTCCATCTCCTTATCCACTCCCCCTCCCCCTAATATTTGAATAGCAACTTGGACTTTCTGAGGTGAAAGGAGCTCGTTTGGTGTCTGGGGTCTGGCCTCCTCATCTTACAGATGGGGAAACAGGCACGGAGAGGGCAGTGCTTTGCTCATGGTCGTTCAGTAGACAGTGGCAGAGTGGGGCTTAGGCCCAGGTTCGCGGCCCTGCCTGCCTGGTCCTGGCATCCTTAGTCGGCCTTCGGCAGGGACTTCCTGTGCGAGGGTGGCACAAGGTGAGGGGGCAGGTTGTTGGGGAGCTCATAGCCATCGAGCTTAATCTTGATGAGGTGCTTGGCCAGTGCAAACTCCTCCTCGTCCAGCATACCGTCACAGTCACAGTCAGCCAGCTTCCAGATCTTGCCCAGCACGCTGTTGGGCAGTTTGGAGGTCACCATCTCCTTCTTGGCATTGACGCCCGTGATCTTGCCGTTGATAGGTGATAGAGTATAGAAGAGCTCGTCGTAGATAGGCTTGTCTTTGGCCACGACCCACTCCTCCTCGTCAGCACCCTCCTTGGCCCCCTCCCCGTAGCCCTGGTTGAAGGGGCCCTCGGTGGTGCCGTCAAAGGCACCGCCCTGCACCAGTTGCGTGGGCATGCTCATCTCCTCCTGTGTGATGAGGCTCATGAGGGATGAGATCTTGCTCGTCAGCATGTTGTCCACAGCCTCAATCAGCTTGGGCTTCAGCGAGTGGAACTTGGAGAAGTCATAGTTCTCCAGCTGTTCCTGCAGGAGAAGAAACCACAGACTTGCTGACACTCTCAGGAGGAGTCCAGAGAAGCTGGCAGGGAACGAACTCCCCCACCCACTGTGCTCTTCCGTGGGGTCCACCCTCCAAACTCACAGGATGCAGGAGTGGTTTTTGGAAGGAGGGGTTGCATGAATACATGTGTATGGCCTTTTCCACCTAGAACTGAGAAAAGCCTTTTTTACCTGCCTCCCCTTCTTTAATACTCTCAATATCACCACAGGCTTCAGGTGCGCTGTATCCCTTCCCGGCTAGGGAGGGACAGCATGGTTCCGACTTGTTCACAGAGAGCCACACAATGTCCCAATGGCTCAGGCCTGGGTCACACCTCCTGGCTCCTCACAAATGCTATCCTGGTGGGACAGGGTGGCTGTATCTGGGGAAAAAGGACTTAAGAACTTTGTTTTGGATCAGCTAGAAAAAAGAAAGGAAGGAAGGAAGGAAGGAAGAAAGAAAGAAAGAGAGAGAGAGAGGGAGGGAGGGAGGGAGAGAGAGAGAGAGAGACAAAGAGACAGAGAGAGAGAGAATGAAAGAAGAGAAAAACAAAAGCCCGGAAATAGTTCAGGGCACTAATTTCTTTATTTTTTTTTTTTTGCTTTTTTGAGACAGGGTCTCGCTTTGTAGTTCAGGCTGGCCCTGAGCTCACTATGTAGCCCAGGCAAGCCGCCATGAACTCAGCAATCCTCCTGTCTCTGCCTCCCGAGTGCTGGGATTACAGGCGTGAGCCACCACGTCCGGCATTGTGTATGCGGTGTTGACTGTTGGTGGGCGTGTCTCCATGCCCAGCATTCTATGTGGTTACCGGGGATCGAACTCAGGACCTTGCGCTTGTGAGGCAGGCGCCGGATCCACTGAGCCAACCCTCCGGCCCAGGGCACTAATTTCTTATGAATGAGTCCCAAATGCTGCTCAGGTGGGACCTTGTAGATCAGCCCTGCTGGGGCATGGCGGGGACAGGAGCAGGCGGCCTCACAGACAGGGTAACCACAGCAACCAACCATCATTTCACGAGCACAGGCATACATTTCTAGCCATTTTTACACACGTACTTAAATAATACCACACTGACACACAAACTGCATTTTAAAGAAATAACAAGTCAGCAGGGCATGGTAGCACATGCCTATAATCCCAGCACTCTGGGAAGCTGAAGCAGGAGGTTCAAAAATTTAAACCACTGGGTGTGGTGGCTCACGCCTGTCATCCCAGCACTCAGGAGGCAGAGGCAGGAGGATTGCTGAGTTCGAGGCTTGCCTGGGCTACATAGTGAGCTCAGGGTCAGCCTAAACTACAAAGCAAGACCCAGTTTCAAAAAAAAAAAAAAGAGGGCCAGAGGGTTAGCTCAGTGGTTCCGGTGCCTGCCTCGCAAGCGCAAGGTCCTGAGTTAGATCCCTGGTAACCACATACAATGCTGGGCGTGAAGATTCACGCCCACCAGCAATCAATATCACATACCACAGTGCCGGGCGTGGTGACGCACGCCTGTAATCCCAGCACTCGGGAGGCAGAGACAGGAGGATTGCTGAGTTCGAGGCTTGCCTGGACTACACAGTGAGCTCAGAGCCAGCCTGAACTATAAAGTGAGACCCTGTCTCAAAAAAAAAAAAAAAAAGTTTAAGCCTAGCATGGGTTACTTATTGATTTGGTGAGAACTTGTTTCAAAATAAAAACATTTTAAAAAGGTCTGGGGATGTAGCTCAGTGTGCGAAGTTACTGGGTTCAATCCCCAGTACTAGGGGAAAAAAAGTAACATATTATCTATGATGTTAATTTGTCTTAGTAGTTCCATAGCATTTAACCATCCAGAAGGGCCACTTCTCCTTCACCTTGTTTCCTATAGTTGGATGTGAGGTTGTTTGCAATGGAGAACAAAACCCTGGTCTCGGGATGTGTGGTAGGGCAGGAGTTCAGTGCTGACACTTGGAAGGGGCCCCCTGAGCTCCAGACTGGAGAGACACAGGAAGCCAGCCAGCCTGGCATGTCTCTAAGGGCCATCAGAACCTGCTGAGTTGGGATGGAACCCCACAGTGGTCCGTGTCCGCCTCTGAGGAGTGGGGTGGAGC
>PVIC010024092.1:0-26324 GCA_004025085.1 Thryonomys swinderianus
CCTAAAGGGCCCTAAAGGGATGGACCTATGTCACCTATAGGCAATAAGGGCTGCAGTGCATAGACTGCAGTCGACTAGTCACAGGGAGGCAGCCATAGTCCATTGGTTTTCAGGCTAGATTGTGGCTATAGTGCCTGAGTTGAGTTCCATTGTATCCTGCAGGCTTGAACTGTGCCAGATTCTACTGTAGTTATAAGTCACTCTTCTCCTGAAGTGAGTCCAGTGATCTGTAGGGGATGCTGGCCATTCAAACTACCAGTGGCTGTAGTCTACAGATTTTCTTTACTTTCTCAGCAGGTGCTTTTTCAATGTGGTGGCAGGAAGTGGAGTGTGGAAGTGGAATGTGAGCCAGGATGTGGCAGTCCAACAGATGGCGTTCATATAAGGGCAGACTTCTAACTCTTAACAGTAGTTTTTATGTCCCCCTGTGCCTTTCCCTTGCAGATCACATGCCCTTTTCAGTACAGCCCATGGTTGGGGCAGGGAAGTATAATTTCTTGCTAGTTGGCACAGATCCTCCATCAGTCAGGAGCAGTGGGCAGCACTTCCTTGCTGACTGGTGTGGGTCCTCTGTCTACCCAGGGCAATTAATATTAATGTTAATAGCAGCAGCTACTTCAGTCCAGTGGAGGCCTATGGGTCACCAGAAATCACTATACACCTGCAGGTTGGACAGTTAGTTGTTCTCTTGCTGAGAGTCAGGCTTGAGGAGAGAGTGCTGCCTAGTTCTCCTTTGTCTTCTTTTAAAGTCTCTCTCTTCATTCTCACTGTGGACTTCAGTTCTTGCCTCAGCTCCTTCCTGGGTTCTAAGGACCCTGTTCCCTTCTTCTCCCCCTCCTCAGGCTGCTATATTCCAGTGTGAAGACACGAAATTTCAGGGATGCTCTTTCTCTGCTGCTCACCACTCCACCATCTTTCCAGAAGTCCCTGTTTTTTAAAAGTTCACCCGTTATCCTTTTGATTAATTTGCTTTCCCCCGGCTCAGTGCTCCCAGTATCAGCTTTGGGGGGGAAATATAGGGAGGCTGTTGCCTTGTCTCATGTTTTTATTTTGTGCTTAGATTTGTATGTGCTCATATTGGAAAGACTTTGTAGCTTCTATGGAGACTTCTTTAATTATTTTTTTGATTGATGCACTCTAGGTGTGCCTGACTAGAGTCCTCTGCCTGTGTCCCAATATCTAACCACCCTTGTTAATTTGAGAGGAGAGCGATGCAATGCAATTAGCCCAACACCCAATTCTCCAGGACTGGAGCACAGTATTGTGAGTGTCACAAAATCCTGATGTTGGCTTACAGAGAAGATCCATTAATAGCAACAATTATGCAACCCTAGTCGTATTAAAAAATCATTAATAATAAAACTGCCTATGACAAATTGGATATGGATATGCCATAAGAACCAATAATGTACTACCCTTAGCCACGGAAATGAAATACACTTATAATATAAACATGACAACCCAGATACTGACATACAGCAGATATGTACTCAATGTGATAATCATACTTCCACTAATGAGAGAAAGAAATTCAACAGTAATAACAGAGAGTTAATTACGTAAAGCATAAAGCTAAATGATTATATTGTTAAAGATATGGGACTTTAGGAAATGGAGAGTTTAAGAGGAAACTTCAAAAACTAAACACGAAGATTAGAAGGAAGAGAGAAAAGTAAGACAAAGGATTCTATTAAGGATTAGAAAGGTATTTCTAGAGTTAGGTAATGGAAACAGAAAACCATTAAGAAAGAGGAGACATAAGAAAAAAGGAGGAAAGAAAAAAGGAAGGTAATATGGAGAATAATAAAAGGAAAAAAGAAAAGGAAGGACAAAGGAATATTTCCCAGACCCCAATAAATTAGTGAAGAAGAGGAAAGAAAAAATAAGAGAAACCAAAAAAGTCCTAAAAGAGAAAAGCAAATCCCTATTTTTAAATGAGTATTTTTCTTCCTGAATATAAAGTCTGGAGTCCAGCATTCAGTTTTCTCTGCCTAGCCTTATAGCATGTAGGTTTGTGAGGTTTATCTCTCAAAAAAATTCCAGAGGCCTCTGTTTACTCCGGACTATGGCCATGTTCAAGTCAAGATGTTTTCCTGGTCACAACAGTGGATAAGGAGGGCAATCAGACCCCGGATCCACCTCTCATGCTGGCAGCAGGCTGAGGACTCAATTACTCAATGCTGACACTTCCAGATCTAGCACACTTAAGTTGGGCCTGGCCTCCCACCACAGGGGATAGGGCTCCTGTCCTTGCTAGCCTGAGTTTAAACCCCTTAGGGGGTCTCTTGCATCCTGCTCACTATCTGTAGCTGTCTCTTGTGGCTGTCTCTCACCCAGTCATCATGCAAGGGTAACAGTGAGAACCCGAAAGAGAAGCTGTTCCCAGCTGTTCTGAAACCCACATTCAAACAATCAACCTCTTTCCAGAATGGTGCCTAACCAAGAACTCTCCAGCAAGATGGTGACTATCTGTGCTGGGATCCCTATCCAGCTGTTGCCTGCTTTGTGGAGGGAGTGCCCTCTGTGTTAAACCTTGTGCTGTCCCCGCAGATCACATGGGTTCCCTCCCCCCTTGTCACCACCAGCCCAGTCCACTGCCACCATTTCTCCCAAGTGCTTAACTGGCTTCTGCATATTCAGGCTTCTTTCTCCATGAGCTGTGAAATAGGAGTCAGAAAGAGAATCCAGACTGTTTCATTCCTTTCTCATTATCACGGTCCCTCTCTCAAACTTCCCTCTTGCTTTTAATTTTCCTGTCAGCTCCTTCCCAGTTCCTGCCAATCTACTTCTCTTTTTTCCTTCCCCAAATTGTTATCTTCCAGGGTCTGGACTCCAGATATCAAAGAGGCTGAATTTTGCTGCCCCTCACATTCGGCCATCTTGATTCTTGCCTACATGTCAAGATTTCAGAGTCCTTTAAAGACTTCCAGCTAAAGCACTCCCATCCCACGTATGTACAACATGGTTCTCTACCATGTTGATTATTCAATTTTGTTTTCTTCAAAGTCCATATAATACTAGCATTGTTTTAGTCATTTGTTAAATGTTCACTGTACATCTTCCAAGTAGAAAACAATCTATAAGATAGCTTTGCAGTCAGGTGCTCTGTCTGGTTTAACATTGTGTTCCGGTGCCTTGACCAGTAATAGTTAACCCTTTAGAGCTTTCAATGACAAACAGCCTGTTGTACCATACGTGCCATAGGTTTGCCGCCACTGGCCTAGATCAAGACTCAGAATTTGTCAACCAATTAAGTTACTAAGAAATTGTTTTTCTGTTGTACCTTTCTTACAATTTTTAAGCATACAAGTCAGTATATTCACACAGCTACGCAACCTCCCTATCATCCGTCTCCAGACCTTTCACACCTCTCCAAAATGATTCTCATATCCATCAAGCAATCCCTCCACATTCCCCCTACCTCCTGCAACATCCAACCACCATTCTACTTCCTGGATTCAGGCTTTGACTATTCCAGACCTTGGATAAGTGGAATCACTTAGTATTTGTCTCTTTATGTTTTATTTATATTTCATTAATATTTGACTATGTTGTAGCAAGTGACAGGATTCCTTTTCTTTTTAAGGCTGAAGTCTATACTTTTTAAAAAATTCATTTATCCAATAGATATTTGAGTTGTTTCTATCCTTTAGCTACTGTAAATAATGTTGCTATGAACATCTATGTACAAATATCTACTTGAGTCCCCATTTTCAATTCCTGAAGCCATATACTCAACAGAGTTGCTGAATCATAAGGTAATTCAATAGTTTTGGGAGGAAACATCATAGAGTTTTCCACAGTGGCAACACCATTGTACATATCCACTAGTAATGCACAAAGGTTTCAAATTCTCCATGTCCTTATAAACTCTTATTATTTTCTGTTTTGTTTTGCCAATAGCATTTCATCTGAAGCAATAATCTCCAGGTAAGCTTACGTAGATGAATGGATCTAATGAGAAGAAACTTTGAACTGACTTGTTTTAGTGCATAGTCAGAGGCCATTAAGTAGCCAAATAAAACAATTAACCTTCCACAGTTCATACTGGGTGAATGGCACCATTATTTCCAAATATTTATAATTACTTCACATAAGAAGTGTAAATGAGCAAAAGAGAATAGAAGCAAATGTGTGGCATTTTCCTCAGATTGGTGTCAGCCTTTCCTGTCAGTGACCTTGGTTACCAATAAAAGGAACCTCTGGAGTTGTTCAGTGCAGCAATGACTTCAGGCCTTGCTACTTCTGGAAGGGCTTGAAAGGGCTACGGAAACCATGTGGTGCTGGCCATGAAGACTTGGAAGGGAGGAATAGTGGAAATGACCATCATCTGAATGCAATTGCCTGGCATCATCTTTGCCCAACATTTTAAGAGCCTATAAACATCAGAGTGCAAAAAGGATTTAATTTCCAAAGACATAAAGTTTTTTTAGAGCTATGTGACCTCTGAGAGAACAAGATCATCCTAGAAAAGAATTTTCTGAAGCTCAAATCCAGGTTTAGGGTATGAGGCTCCCAGCCAAAGCTCAGTCTTTCACTCAAAAGAGCCCCTATGTCAGCCTATCCTCCTGGACATGGATCATGGGGAAAAGGAGCCATGTGCACCTATCTGTATCTTCCCAGGCTGAGCATGAACATCAACCTCCTGAAACAATTAGTCAAGAATCCTGGGGACTTTTCTGCTTGGTATATTCTGCCCTATTCCCTTTCTCATGACCAGGCCTTAGTGTTTCAACCAAGACCCAGTACAGTATCTGTTACAGAAATCCCTGCAACCAGCAGGACCTCATGTGAATCCATGGTGAAGACTGGCCTTCTCCACTTCTGCATCAGAGCCAGCCCCAAGAAACACTTCTCTGTACCAGCCATCAATTCCTTTTCTTCACTCCCCACTGCATTCAGATACCCCACTCTTCCCCACCCCACACTGTACTCCCACTGTACTCAACAACAAAAGTGATGATGGTAACTTCCAGCTTCAGTTAGTGTTCACAGTGCACTTCCAAATGCATGCAAGTATTTGATCCTCTGTATAACCTGATAGGAAAACCAAGAAGTTCGACTTAGGTGAGCAGTACATGGTAGAATTACACTTGCAGCCTTTGAAGATCTGTCCTGTTCCTATTAATGGTTTTCTGCTCCTTAAATGTCACCCAAGCACACACAAATGTCAAAGCCAAAATTCCTGTCCTGTCCTTAATTCCCCTGGAGGTCTACTCCTAATCATATGTGCTAGACTGAAATGGTTTCACGTACTCCTGATCATTATAAAATATGTTCACAAATTCTTCCGTTCGCCTTCTTTCAAGGGATAACACATGATTCCCTTCCTTGGGAAGTCCAGTGTAGAGAGGACTTGTTAACCTGTCTATGATGATGACTTCAAACTAGGTCATCCTACTCTATGTGGTTTCATCACTGTTCTCTTGAATGGCTCTCTCTGGAGGTCCGCAGTCACACTGCAAGTACACTCAAGAGGCTCTGCGGACACACTCACACGGGAAGGAACTGAGATCTCCTCAGTACCCACCAGGAGACCCATTCTGAAAGCCCAAAATCTTGCAGCCCCACTGAAGCCTCAAGACACAGTACCAGCCGGAAGACTGCAGCTTCATGAGAAATCCCTGAGCCAGAACTAACAAGGCTATGCTGCTCCACTACTGACCAACAGACAGGGTAAGAGGAGAAATGCTCATTGTTCTTAACTGGCTAGGCTCGGAGGCAATTTGTTACATAACAATAAGTACCTAATATAGTTTTCTTTCACTTACGGAATATTTACAGTTTAAGATGACCTTTTAAAACACTTTATCTATATAAAACTAATGTGTGCTTATCTTATTACAAATTTAAAGTACAGATAAGAAAAAGTTTAATTACATATTCTCATCCGGAGATAATCATTCTAACATAATTTTCTCCATGTCTTCTATTTATGTGTTTATTTTACAAAACTGAGTTACACTATTTGGAATCTACTTTTCATCACTGAGGAATACTGGATGCTATTTCAAGCCACTAACTATATAATAACATTTGGAATAGCTGTGTAGTATCTTCCTGTGTCATGTATATAAATAGATCTAATGTCTTTATAAAAGAGATTTAAGCCATTGTCCATCATCTCCATCACTGTGGAGCCTGCCGTGAAGACCCACTCAGGGGCCTTCCGTGTGCCTGTCTAACCTGTTCTCAGCATAAACTAACAGAAACAGAAAGTCTGGGCAAGAAGAGGTACAGACTTCTGAAATGATTACACATATGTTGCCCAATTGTACCAGCGATTAGCCAACTGTATATAATATCACCAGCTGCTCAGAGTCCATGTCAATTAGGCAAACCAACAGGGATAAATAGCGGAAGCCAGTTCTTAGCTAAGGAACCGAATCTTAGCACGGAATTTCAAGCAGACCAATGAAAATACCTGGGTGGCTAAGGAACAAATTCCCTGAACCTGTCCACCACACTGAATCCCTCCCTCCCACCTTCCAAACTGAACTGGAACCCTCTTACTTCAGTCGGACACCAGGACTGGGACAGAGACAATTCGTGCCACCAGTCTCGGGTTGTAGACATGGTGCCATTCCCTTGTGCACCTCCAGACAGGACACTTCTTCTGAGTGATGCACCTTGTTTCCTCTAAAGATCCTCAACTGTATCTTGTTCTGTAACACTGATTAGTTACCCATCCTCCGACCTCAACACACTCCTCAAAGTTCAAAAATAAAAATGTAAAAGGAAAATGAGCTATTTCTATCAGCACCGAATGAGACAGACAACCTGACTGAAAAGGGAATCGCAAGTCAGACTCATCAATAATGCCAGCTCAGCAGCAATCACCAACCCGTATCTCCCCAGAAGTCTGCACCAGGCACCTTCTAAGAGTCGGTCCGGGGCAGGCTGGCCCACAGAGCACAAATCAGATGCAATGGAGGACAGAATAGTTACAACGTTTATACTTCTTACCAAACTTAAGAGTGAACAATTTTCTATAAGATCTGAGTGTACGTTTAATACAAATTTAGATGAGTCCCAGATAACATTTAGTAATACACGGTACAGCTTTTCATGGTCATTGCTTTTTCCTCATATGCCCTTGCTCTGAAAGCCGCTCATCAAGTTCAAGATGCATGGGTCACCTTTCTATTTATGAACACACAGCTTTGCACATGCTTGGCATCTTTTGCCATCTGTAGATAGTTTATCTGGAATCTATTTAAATCAAAGCACTTGTGCACTTCACTACCTCTATAAAGGCATAATGACTGAAAATTGTCTATTGTCTTCCAAGGAAAACAGGCACTTTGTGTCATTTCAATACAAAAAGCCAATTTCTTGATTTAAAAACATAGTTCTAATATAATAAAAGCCAGGGAAGAGGAGCCCAGAAAGTTAGCTAAAGAAAGCAGGGGTACAGATGGTAGTGACACCTCTTTGGGAGGACTCTGACAGGAACCTCCAGTACTCACAGCCTTCAATCTTGGATACTGTGAAGAAGCATAACTTAAAAGAGTTCCTAAGATCCTTCTCAGCCACAGCCACTGCAAGCTGATTACTTCCAAATTTCTTTCCCTGGACTTGGGGGGAATGGGGTAGTGGTGGTGGTGGTGATGGTGGTGTGTGTGTGTGTGTGTGTACATGTGTGTGCACATGTGCGCACATACCTATAACATTGCATGAGCTATGGGCACCTAAGACAATGTTATGTAATTTGGATGAAGTAACATGGCCAGATTGAAGTTTACCCCATGACTCTGATCTCTTGGCACCACAAAGAAGCAAGATCAAGGTTAGCAAATGTTCACTCCTGGGCAAATTCCTCAGTGTGCATGTCAGGAGACCTGCCACAAAGGGCTGATACCCTGGTACCCTTCCCTTCCTTGTGGGCACAGACTCACACAGCTCCAGCTACAGTGCAAGCTCTGCCCCTCCTACCATACCCACATGGATCTCATGTGACTGAGAGGACTCCTGTTCTTCTAATACACTGGGACAGGAGCCATGTCCCTCTTCCACTGGGTTTCCCCCAGCCCTAGAACAGAGCACAAGAAGTCAGTGACACTGGCTCCAGCTGAGAGGAAAAGCTGACATCACTCACCCCACATGCCATAAGAGTGACTTCTACCCAATGATGAATAAAACACAATTGTTTTGCATAAACTCAGAAAAGTATTTTTTCTCTTAATCAAACTGAAGAAGTAGAGGATTAAGTAGGCTTTTCCTGGTGTCCTCCGGCTATTCCCTTTTAAATTACCACACAGTTGTCCTGCCCTGGTCATTTATCCCCACCGTCCTGACACCAGCCACATGATGTAAGGGTGCACAGAGACAGCTTCATTCACACACACACACACACACACACACACACACACACACACACTCTCTCTCTCTCTCTCTCTCTCTCTCTCTCTCTCTCTCTCCCCTCCCTCCAGTAGACTTTTTTAAAACGGAAAATCCCATTGGTTTTTCACTGACATTCCTCCCACTCAGCACAGGCAGAATCTGCTCACGCCTGCTGGGAACCACCATCCCTAACAGCTGCTACCACTATGACCGGAAGTGAACACCTCCTTCCTTACATCACTCAGTCTGGAAAAGTTGAATTTTATGTCTTAGGAGGCACCTGCGGCCTTTTCATCCTCAGCACAAGACAGCCCTTTACAACAGAGACCATCAACAGCTCCTCAGCCTTCCAAAGCTGGTCCAGGTGGACAGAGAGAAACCTTGGCCTTAATGAACTCATTCTAAAAGAAACGTTTGTTGCCATTTCCGAGGGAAATGGAAGTCCTGTGTGCTGGACAATGTGGAGGGAGCTGCGCAGGTGGTCCGGCCCGTCTTTGCGTGCACTGCCACTCTGTTTTAGAGTTAGAGAAAGCACAGCTCCGGCGAGGTGAGGGACTCGCTCAGCTCCTCCTGGCCTGACCCCTGCAAGGCCACTCCGTCTTCAGTGTTAATGCAACACCAACTTCGGAACACGCACCGAGTGCACCAGATCTTCCTCCTCTCCCTTAAGTTCAGCCTCTTAATCGGCTTCTTTACTGGACACTTAACTTCCTCTCCCTTAAGGTGTTCTGCCTTTCATTACTTAGCCAATCTGTTCCTTAATTGTCCTTTATCAAACAACCCATTTCCTTAATCATCTGGGATATGATGGAGTTTCAGGCTGCCTCAGTGTCCCTGGTATACTTGCTAAAATCAGAGCTCCCAAGGAGACTGTCACAAACTGGTATGACAAGGACTCCATCATTTATCAGCAGACATGCTTTCACTAAATGTCTGTTACGTTCCCACGGTTGTGTGACAATATGTGTGGCTTGCAGGGTGTGGGAGGGTGTAAGCAGGATGCTGTTTGTTGAATACCAGCTACTCGCAGGGGCAATACCACCTTACCTCTTGTATGTGAAGCAGTTTATGTCCACTTTACAGGTGAGCAGACTGAGGTCTACAGGGGTTAGAAGTCCAATGGCTAGAAGCAGAGAAGCTGAAGCTGTGGTCTCAGAGGCCCAGATCTGCAAAGGCCTCCCACATGCTGCTTGCTAGTCCTAAGTCCTCAGCCATAGAGAAAAGAAACCAGCCACTGTCCTCAGGAACTCCCACCTAGTTAGGAAGGCTGGCTGTTCCTTAGAAGGAACTTATGATTTAATGGAGTAATCACATGGAGACCAAGAAGCATCTAAACAACTATGGTACCCAGAGTGGGAAGGGACCACTGCACCTTTAATCAGAACATGGTGCCCTAAGCAGAGGACGTGACCCAGGCCACAATGTCCTGAGGTACCCCCCCTTCTCTGTGTATTTCCATCACACTGAACCCACTGTACAGCTGGCATTGTCCTGGGTCATTCTCCTCTATTGGCAAATCCCCACACACCCTCGGAAGGTACAAGTCATTTTGCTTCCATTCAGCTACTCAGCTGAACACTCCATATGTGACCCGACCCTTCCAAAATCTTCATTCTTGTGCTTCTTAACTTGAACTATGCTCTGCACAGGTCTTCTAGGAGGGACACCAGTAGCTCAACTGAGGGCCCTTTCCACCTTTCGTGGTGATTCCCTGAACTACATGTAGATGCCTCCCTTGAGAAATTATCCTTCAACAGCAACCCCGGGGATGGGTTGCTGACTGAGACAGAATGTTTCTTGCTGCTTCTTCAGCAAAGAGCACAAAGACGCACATCAAGTCACACTGGGGCAAGCTGCGAGCGCGGTCTGCTGCTATGGGCAGGTGTCAGTACATGTATATCCCATTACGCAGCCAGTTTTGTGGAAGCACGCACCATATCTATGTCCGTTTACACACACAAGTGCTCAGACCTTGGGAAAGCCATGCTTCTCAGTTCTGGGCTCCTCCAGAACACTCCTTCAGCTAGGTGTATACTCAAGATTCACCCAGGACGCATACAACAGAACAGTCTCCATTTAGTTTATGCCACTCACAGAAGAAAACTTAACCGCCTCTGCCCATCTACCAGCTTGTCCTTAACTCCTCAGCTTATAATTTATGCATTTCTACCATAGCACTGTGCATTTGCCCTGTTCCTGATTTTGCCTCTATTTTCTCCCATAAAAAAAGAAGGCATCGGATATCATGGCCAGCACTCACATTGCCAGCACTGTGCTGGCATATGAGAAATACAATATGCAGAAGGCAGTATGCTGTCCACTGAGTTCATCCATGAGGGTCTGGGGAGTGATGTATGCATGGACTGTAGGCACTCAGAGAAAGCGCTCACCTCTCTCTGGGGAGGTCAGGAGAAGCTGAGTGAAACAGGATGTGTGAAGCCTAGAACTGAGGAAAGGCCTCTGGACAGCACAACCATCAAAGAGCACAGCACAAAGGACAAGGTACAGATAGTCTAGGGGCCTCCTGAGCTGCAGATGGGGTTTCTGGAATAAGGTTCAAAGTGGAAGCTGGATATCAACTATAAAAGGCAGGGCCCAAGTAAAGTCTTACCTTTATCTTCTCGCTAGCAAGGGGAATATCAAAGACTGAAGCCACTACACTGCTTTGTAGGATTAATGCCATAGCAGCATCAATAGGAAAGATTGGGCTTGGGAGCAAGACTGGAAGCAGGAAACCTGTTTAGAAGAGTCAGAGGAACCTGAGCTCTCACAGTTGCCATGGGAATAGGAAAGGACAACACAGACACAAATGGCATTTTCAAGAAAAGCAAAGACCCTGTGACTACGCTGGGAGAGAAAGCAATCCAGTGACAGTGATCTTCAGGGCGGATATTCATCTGCCTGGGTGCTGAGCATTGAAATCGCTTCTCTACCTGGAAGAACCCTCACTGCATGATGGGAGTCAGGCCTGGGGTTGCTACAGAAGCTGAAGGGGTTCAATGCTCTTTTCCTATGGGCACCTTATTCAGGTGTGCAACTTGCCATAATTGGAACACCCTTTGTTAGGACTTGGAAACTTGAGGGCAGGACGAGGGCACAGGGATGGTTTAAGGATTCGGTCCTACAGCAGGCATCCAGCAGTGATGGCCAGCATCAGAGGCAGGTATTTTTGTGGCACACTTGAGTTGAGCTTCCGGAAATGGCCGGCAGAGTCCAATGTTCCAGCCCGGTAACCCTTGAGTGACATGATGGGTACCCTGTGGGCTTGTTTGGTCAGAATCCCTTCCTGCTGCTTGTGTTTAACTTGACTGATAACAATATCAATTCCAACCCATTCTCTAAGCCACTTACTCCTCAATACCCGGACCACAAAGCCTCTTGCTCTGCGTGGACAGAAATATTCAACACAAATGCCAAGCACCAACTGGTCTGTGAGTGTGGCCAGCACTAGGGCTGACACCTCTGAAGTACGCTTCTGTTACTCCCTCCCTCCAACACCATAGTCTTTGTCCTGTCCCCATGGCTGGGCCAGTGCCTTCTGCATGTGCAAGGCAGACACTGTATACCTGGACAGTCACTGAAAGTTATTTCTTCTGAGAAATAACTTTCTCAGTGAGTTAAAAGTCTTTTGGGTGCAATGTTTAGATAATTTTGTATGGAGAAATAAAGAGAAGGAACAAAGATATAATAATACATACAAATATATCTTTTAAAAGTTTGTTTCAAAATAATCCGGGGAGAAGATGAAAAATAAAGCCTGCATGTCTGAGTTTCACTGTCACTTAGGCTTGGCTGCCCCAGTTCCAAATCCTCATGAGGTTAACATCTGCCTTCTCCAACCCTCCATGCTTTTCATGCCCTCCCCTGCCATAGCTGTCAGGTAGACTTGCAACCTAAATGTTTCCTCTTCTACCCAGGACTCCCAACAGAGACCCTGATCTCCTTACTCTGTTGTCCTTCTCATTCCTCAGCTCAGTGCAGTTCCTTCTTACAATACCAGCAGTTTCTTCTTACAATACCAGACAAACCCCAATGAGACACAGTCCACAGTTGATCAACTTTGTATCACTGCTAAAATTCTTGACTGTCACCACAGGCTGCTTATGATAAGAAAGCCCTTAAAGATCACTTGCAAGCCATATGGATTGCTATGCAACTCTTCTCTGACCACCCAGGCCAGTTTGTGCCTGTGGGTTCTCCTTGAAGGACAGACTCCCAGCCACGCTTGAGAATAAATATTCCTGAAGGAAGCTACAGGAAAGGTCAAGCCCTAGAAATCAAGTATCTCTTTTCCCCACAGTACTCCTACTTCCTCCCACTTATGTTGGGAAATGCTACTTCTGCATTTTTTTGGACAGGGGTTTTCCTGTGGTCAGGTTTGGGGAACTCTTATATGCTGTAACTCCATCTAAAGGTTCACAAACATCAGACTTGAACCTGCATCCTACCCTCCCAGGGTGCCCACCTGCCTGGCAGTGGATGGAAAGCCAAACTCCTACCCCTCGGAGCACCTACAGCCATGATTTAGTTTGTCCAATCAGACACGCTTTTGTGAAATCTAGAAAACTAAAGGGAGAAACCATACTTTAGCGGTAGCTGCTATTTCAACAAGCAAAGACTGACAGGGAAATGATTCTTCTAGGATAGTTTTGTTAGGCAATGTTCCAGGGTCAGGTACGGGCTCTGAAGGTACAGGAGGCAACCAGGACATCAGCGTGTACAGCAGATGTGGCTCAGTGCTGGGGCCCAAGCAGTGGCTACCTGACTGTGGGTGCCTCCCGATCACGGTTCCGAGAAGCTGTTTTATGATTACAGAAGAGGCAGCAACTTTCTTGGTGCTCCAGTTCTAAAGAATTTTGGGGGCACCTGTTTCTGAAACCTGTATCCAGAGACCTGTCTCAAAATTCCTAATAATTCTTTGAGCTATTTAATGAATCTTTTCTCCTATATGTCTTCATAGAGAATTTTGTTTTCTGCAACTGAATCTTGAGCCATACTCTGAACTCAGGCTGTGCTACAGCCAGGAGGATCAAATTTCCCAGTTTTATTTTAGTGGTTGTAGGATTCGGAACAGACCACCATCTCTGTTCCCTCTCTGGCAACGGAGGGCAGAATGCTGAAAGCGTCACCTGCCAGACTGTCTATAACTCCGCATCTCTTCTGGGCCAGGTCAACGCAGGTGTCTACCTCCTAAGCAGTAGCGAGGCTGAAATTCTGATGGAGGACCAAGTTTATGTTGTAAGTTATTATGGGGAGAATGCACATAAAAGCCCAGGCAGCAGAGTCTATAAGAGGATAACGCACTTGAGTTCTAATTGCAATCCACATCAAACTCTCAGTTTCAGATCCTAATTCCTCCTACATGGAGATGTTGGCATCATCTACTGCATAGAAAGATGAGAACAAGCTAGAAAGGTATTTGAGGAAAAAATACTCTCTTAACCGAGGACATTTATTACTACTGCTATTATTATTAGCATCTAGAAGTCATAAGAAAAGAAATATTTTTCCATACTTTTAAAGATGCCTGCTAAATCTTTAATACCCATAATTTTTCAGGACACTGGCATTTAGAGACAAATTTTTATGAGCTTCATAAAAAATCAGGACATTCACTTTGCAGCACTTCCTTTAGATTATAGCTGAATGCTGGAGAGTTTTTTTAAAACATTTCACTTCAACATCAAAACCCATTGACAGGTTACTGTTTTTACTTCCGTGATCTTTTTGGCACTGTTCTGCAAAGTGGAATAGTCCCCACACCTGGGGTTAGGTAGTTTTGAGGTTTGTTACTCTTGTTACCATTCATGGTTTTGTTTTGAAGCAAGGATCGCTTCTGCTTCTCCAATGTTTGATACACAGAGAGCAGATGGCGCGTCTTTTCACTGTCCGCATGAAAGCATCACGTCCTCCTTCAGTGAGTTGCTTTCACACTCAGTGTGCTCCGAGAGACAGACAGCACCAGGCCCAGGTCGTCAGGAAGCGATACTCCACAAGCAGAGAGGAGGAAGCAGCTCTGGGGGGCTGAGGGGCCCTGAGCTTGGGCCTACAGGGGGTGTGGGTTAGGGACCAGGCCAGCAGGACACAAGAGTCACCAGCAGCCAGTGCTCCCTGGGCAGAGGACACTTCTGCAAGCAGCTCATGGAGCAACTTCAGGCCCAGGACAGGAAGCACCCTGCACAGACGGCCATGGGCCCATGACCAGGAGAGGTAAGGCTTCTACTAGGCAGTAAGAGCTATGTTGGTGGCAGGATGCCCAGGAAAGTCCCTAGAGGAGGAAGAGGCAGAGCTGGGGCCCCATGGGTCAGGGAGTTCTGGAGGAAAGGTCCAGAACTTAAAGAGAGGTGGGCCCTGCATTCCTTCCACACCTGATTTTTGGATTTACATTTCCAAGAGCCTTCATTAAACAAAACGCACAGCTCCACAGGATTCCTTTTAGGCTCTCTCTTGCATTTCAAATGCAATTTAGCTTTTTAAATTGTCTTACCTGTGACATTTTAGAAAAATATCAACATCAAAGTCAAAGCACCAAAACCCACAAATGTGTGACTTTTTTTTTTGCTTTTTGGAGACAGGGTCTCACTTTGTAGTTCAGGCTGGCCCTGAGCTCACTATATAGCCCAGGCAAGCCTCCAACTCAGCAATCCTCCTGTCTCTGCCTCCCAAGTGCTGGGATTACAGGCGTGAGCCATCACGCCCAGCACTGTGGTATGCGGTATTGATTGTTGGTGGGCGTGAGTCTCCAGGCCCAGCATTGTATGTGGTTACCAGGGTTCGAACTCAGGACCTTGTGCTTACGAGACAGGCGCTGGAACCACTGAGCTAACCCTCCGGCCCTGTGTGACGTTTCTTAAAATGATAAATGAAACCATTTCACACTGCAACATGAAGTCAGAAGATTTACTCTGATTTCAAAAATATCCACTTTAAGATGCCTGAAGCCCAGCATTCTGGGAGATTAGGACATAAGAATCAAAGTTCGACCCCAAACTCTGCAACTTAGCAACTTATCTCCAAGCAAAAAATTAAGGGCTATGGATATAGCTGTGCAAAGCTTTGGGTTCATTCCCCCGTATTGAAAAAAATATTTAAAGTTTGTTTCTGGAGCTGGGGATTTAGCTTAAATGGTACCACGCGAACCTTGGATGCACGAGGGCCTGAGTTTGATCCCCGGTACCACAAAAAAGAAAGAAAGAAAGAAAGAAAGAAAGAAAGAAAGAAAGAGAGAGAGAGAGAGAGAGAGAGAGAGAGAGAGAGAGAGAGAGAGAGAGAGAGAGAGAGAGAGAGAAAGAAAGAAAGAAAGAAAGAAAGAAAGAAAGAAAGAAAGAAAGAAAGAAAGAAAGAAAGAAAAAAAGAAAGTTAGCTTCAGCTAAAAAACTCAATCCCACTTGTTGTCAAGGAACAGGCCAAGAAATCCGAATAGCCTGGGACAATACAACGGCTAAAGAGCCAAACAGGTCAAACGCAATCAAAAGATATGGTATATGAATTCTTGTAGGTGAACTGTTTTTTAAAATAAGTTAACCATGCTTGTTCTGTGAGTCTAAAGATATATTTTAAAATACACACAGCCACACTCTAGAGCTCAATTTATAGCAACAGCTTCCTCCAAAAACACTGGAAAAAGAGCTGCAAATATAAATGTCACAGCCAGAGGAGCTCTGAAAGCTAGGCCTCCTGAAGACAATTTTGCTGTATCCTCAAGGATCTTTAAAAAAGAGAGAGTAGCTTTGTCAGATTCCTTTCCTCCAGACATGCGCATCACTTTATTTGCAAGTCACATGGTATGATTAAATTTAACTGGATGGGGCAGTGTGAAACCACAATACTAACAACATAATTTGGAAGAAAGATAACTTTCTGTCAAATGCAAGAGAGATATGCTTTGAGCTACTTACTAGGTGCTGCTTTCAATATTTGTTTTTAATCCAGGGGCACCAAGATCTAAGCAAGTCTCTTTCTGCTCAATAATGACAATGTTCCTATTAACCAGTATCCTGGAAGCAACCTGGAGCTTCCTAATCTCGGCTCCTGGTAAAAATAATGGCCCAAACACAGTAAGCCACATGCAGCTTATGTGACCTGATGCATGTATGTGTATAAGCCCATGTGTGAGCTGGCTGCTGCTGGGTGGACACACGAGAGGTTAACAGAGGTCCTGTCTGGGGTGTAGAATTGATGCAGGTTCTCTTTTCAGTTGTTTGTACTAGTTGAATTTTTACCATAAATATTACTTTTAGAATTAGAAAAACCATAATAAATTTTTTTTAGAATATCATTTTGAGAGCCCAAAGGCCAGGAATTCTGAAGAGCTCACTGTTAACCTGCTCAGTGACCAACAGTCTCTTATGGTGGAAGTGTTTTCTGGCTGTAAAATTCCTAACACTTTATAAGGCATGTGCTTCCTCCCTTTATTCCTGTCACATCATCATAGGTGTCAAAACAAGATCCTTCCTGTGACAGGCATTGTTCCCATATTATCTGCACAGAAACACAGGTTCTGGAGGCCAGATGAGCTGCCTAGGACCACAGGTGTCCAGGCAGGGGGACCTGAGCTCAAACCCAGGCTTCCTTCCTGACCACCATCCTGTATGCTCACTGCTCACCTCGGCTGCTCACTTCCGGTCTAAGTTTACTTAGCAATAAAGTGGAGTTATCATAGGCATCCTTTAAACAAGTGAGCCCATAGGGGCATCTCCACATTACCAAAAGGAAGCTGAGCTCAGAAGTTAAATAACTTGCCCAGGGACAAACACAGAAATTGAATTCAGAGCCCCTGGCCCTCTTATCAGGTAGCCATTCCATACCCCCACACCAAGAGAACCCCTTCATTTGACATAATGCTGGGTTTAGGACCCCAGATAATCACAAGAGTCCTCGTTTGGACAATTTGCACAAACAAGAAACGGCATGCAGGGAGGTGGGTATCCAACCGCAGGCCATGAGGCCACCTAACCTCCTGTCCTTTATGAATTCCAAGCTGCAGCTCTGAAGAGCATGAAGGTCAGGGAAACAACCTTCAAGGCGAGAGGCTCAGACTCAAGGTCAACCTGAGCATCTCCCAGGCAGGGGGAAAGAGACTGTCTCCCACTTACTCCTCTGCCGGGCCAAGTTCCACAGTGGCCCCACAGAACGCTGGCCATACAAGCCCAGCTTCCTCTTCCAGCAAGACAAGACAGGGAGAAAGCGACTCCTGCCAAAAGACCCACTGGACATCCCGGGGCAGGCAGGGCAGAGTGACCCTGCGATCCTAAGTTCCATATAGCTCACTATGTAGTCCAGGCAAGCTTCAAACTCAGCAATCCTCCTGCCTCCGCCTCCCTAGTGCTGGGATCACAGGGGTGAGCCCTGCTGGTGGATGTGAGTCACCACACCCAGTATTGCTGTATGTGATTACCAGGGATCGAACCAGGGACCTTGTGCTTAGGCAAGTGCTGGAACCACTGAGCTATATCTCTAGCCCTGTCCCTTATTTTTTAATGCAACTAAAGCACATGCTTCAGAGTAACTACGAATGTGTAAAAACTGCAAGGTACACTTAACTCCTCCCACCTCAAAAGGGCAAAGCCTCACAGCAACTGTAAGGAAAGGAATCAAGAGGATGGCACACACTGAAACAGGGAGCTCTGCCTGTGCCTCTGGCACTTTAGGTAGATCCAGACTCTACACCTGTCTCCTATTGGGCACCAGCCACTCACTACCAAGGAGGCAGTAGAATGAGCTGTAAATGGGCCTTCCCAAGACACATATCTGCCCGAGAGGGCCAGCCAAGAGTCACCCAGCATGGAGTTAGGGCCCCCTCCAGATCTCCCTGCAATGCTCCAGCTTTCAATCAATGTAAACTCAATGACCAGTTAATCTGTATAAAATCAAAATCCATACTTGGCTCTATTCACGAATAATCTGTTTAGAGCAGTCCCCGTGTGGCAGGGCTGAAAGGCAGGGAACACAAACAGGAATGTACGGTGTGGCTGGCTGGAGTGAGTCAGTACTCGGAACATACTAAGATGTTCATGTCAGCATAGGGAAGGTCTGTCCCTTATTTTTTAATGCAACTAAAGCTGCCTTTGCCAAGCAAACACATGTGGAACCTGGCTAGAGCCTGAGTGGGGGCCCAGCTATCAATAGCATTGAGTCTCTCTGCAAAAGCCTGTCTTGCCAGAGGTATGACAGAAGTCAGGGCTCAGGGTACCATGTAAACATTAAAAAGAAATAGTGCAGGCCCAGAGGGGCAAAAAAAATCAAGCAGTCTTACTGGCAAGGCAGAGTTTTCTTCTTCATCTTTCTCTTGTAAGCAGGTCCTCAGGGGCAGAGAGACACTGAGAATTAAGCTAATTTTCTAGGTAATGCAAGAAAGAAGTGCCCTTCAGGAGTCAAGTAAGGAAAAGCATCTAGGAGAAAGGTAATCAAAGGCAGTTTATTCTGCAGTGACAATTTTCCAAATATCATTTTTTCTCCGCTGGACCTCAACCCAAATCTCTATGAAACCTTTGTGTCCCTCAGTCCCAGAAGCTGTAGGAAGCCCTAGCACCCCAGTCTGTCTCATCCTGCCTCAGCCCACTGTGTGGTGGGGAGAATACAGGCAAGGATGGTGCCCAAACCAGCAGCAACAACAGAAGCCCAGGCCCACACGGGTACACGATACAAGCCAGCTATGCTGCAGAATGCACAAAATGACAATGCCTGGGACAACCAATCTGTGGCTTCGCAGCATCTGTGTGCGGGTCCATCGACCTAACACCCTCAGCCTGAAATTCTGAATTCCATCTCCATCCATTGCTAGTGACAAGAAATAGGAAGGGAAAACACGGGACAAGCCACCGAAGCATAAAAAATGATGACTTCATAATTTCATCTCTGACTTTAATAGAGGGCAAGGAAACGTCTCTGCTACAGCCGCTCTGGTAACGATCTGCCGAGCTGCATGCACCAAGGGGCCCTCCGGCTCCACGGAGCTTCAAGTTTCTACTTAACCTACACGGCCGCCCTGAGCAGCCTCGGGAAAGCCAATTACAGCTCAATCTTCTTCGCCCAGCCGTAGGGCCAAGGATTGAGAAAACCGACATCAGAGGCAGAAGGGCAGGGCTTGAAGTGCGGCTCTGCCTCTCACTGTGTGACCTAAGGCAAGTGATTGTGTCTTGCAGACCCGGGGCCTTCATCTGTAAAGAGGGCGATACAACAGCATCTACCACACAGCAATGCTGCAGTAACTGCAGGAGTTAATACATATCACTGGAATAAACAGTTCTTGTAACATTGTAAACACCAAGCACTGGCTATTATTATCATTACTTAATGCACATTAACTGAGGACTTACTAAAGACTGAATGCAATATAACCATACATTGCATACTTAAATGTTATCTGTATTGAATATTATTTAAAAAATAGTGCAGAGGCCTGGAAATTCTGCCTAAAAGGTGTTTGCCTAGACTGCAACATTTGTGTCATCCTTTAGTTTTTCAATATCCACAAGACTAAATTAAAAGACGGCGTGATCTATGTATGGATCGCCTTCGTTTTGTGCTCCTGCTCACCCAGGTAGCACCAGGGAGGAGAGGGTGGAGAGCTGGACTCTTGAGGGTAAACATGTCCTGCACTCTTGACAGAGCTGTCCTGAGCTCATGATACCTGGTTCTTACTGATCTACAGCAACAAAAGTGATATATAGCACTTTAGATGTTATTCAAAGCATGCCAGTCCTTTGCACCCAGCCATATCACTTACACATCAGCAAATACCTTGCTGCATTCATTTTTCTAGAGAACAAATATTTATTATGCACTTACCACAAACTAGCCACTGTAAAAGATACACACAGATTTTGGGCATCACCTAACCACTTAGGGAATAAATAGATTATAACTCCCAATTAAGACAGAAATAAATGCTATGATAGACAAAACAGTTATAAAAGATCTAATCAAGTTTGTGTTCAGCAAAGTTTCTACTGAATGAATGACGCTCAAAGCAAGACCCCTCATTTCTGGTAAGGGGTAGGTTTTTGAGCCAACAGTAGCACTAAAATAACTATCACCCCCAAAAGTGCTAGATGAAAGTATTAACATTCTTCTTTAAGGCATCTAAGAATAGACAAGATAGTAGAGAACTAAGAATTGAAGAGAAATGAGAACACATGGAGTCGCTTTGCCCTGACAGTATCTTGTAGTCCTAAAATATTAGGTTTTACTTTGGAAGACTGAGCTTAGGAGACGAGAGATAAAAGATCAGGATCTTCTCAAAGAAGAGATCCAAATGAAACCCTCCTCTCAGTTTATAAGGACTGAAAAGGGTCCAAGGCTCAGGATGATGGTGGGTTGGAAACTAACCTCTTCTGAAGAGGTAAGCCAAGCCAAGCCCTGAATTTGGCTTAGAGTAGCTCAGACTACCCAACACCTAGCGAAAGGAAGTGCTGGAGGAAGATGGTTTCCCAACACGGCACAAATGGCACTAGCACAGTGAACAGTCCATGTATATATAACCACGGCTACCATAAAACAAGTCAACATGAGCAAGAACAAGTACAACAAGAACAGAACTCCAAACTTCAGCACTGGAGTTACCAGACTAAAAAACAAGTATGCTTACAATGCGGAGGGGAAGAAAAAAAGGACGAGTTGGAAAATATGTCAGGAACAGGAAAACTAGTAACCCAGACTTTAAAACAAACCAAACAATTTATAGCAGTTAACAGTACAATATTATAAAGACTCAGAAGATTTTAACACCAAATTAGAGAAGGTAAAGAGAGACTTGAGCAGTCAAAATTTATCCAGTGTAAACATGGGAAAGATAAGAGGATAGCTGAGAAGCCAGAGATGTAGAAGAGAGGATGGAGTATATCAGGATTCCAGATAAAAGAGGAAAAGAATGGGCAGCATACAGTATTGGAAGAGGTAACATCGGACAATCTTCCAGAACTTTCAAAAGATACCATTATGTAAGCTTATACAGCCCATCAAATTCTGAAAAGAGAAAATTAAAATCCACACTGAGGCGCACCGCTATGACAATGCACACCAAAAACAAGAATGAAGATCTTAAAGAAATCTTAAAAAACAAAAACATTATCTTCAAAACAGTGACAGATTAACAGGTGGCTTCTCAATGGCAACAATACTAGAGAGTGGAATGATACCCTGAATATGCTGAAATAATCCCTATCTTGGAATCTCTTTTAGCAAAAAGAAAAATATCATCCAAGAATAAAGATGACTGAAAATATTTTCAAGCAATGAATGTTTTCCATCAGCATATTTCAGCAAGGAAATTCCTAAAGCATGTATTTTAAGAAGAAAATGGTCCCAAGTAGAAGGCTTGAGGTTTAGGAAAGAATAAAGTGCTGAAGAAGTGGTTAATAATATACATATATAGCTAACAGATGTTATATAAAACATTAAGATGTATTATAATCTCCTTTAAAATAATTAAAATATCATCAATAAAACCATATCAGATAGACTTGATGAAAGTAAACAAATTGTTCTAAAGTTCTCATATTATCAAAAAAAGGTATAATATTTGATTAACTTTAAAACTTGGTAAGTGGGCATAAATATACCTAAAGGCTAATCTCTAAAGTAACAAGTAAAAGAATAGAAAAAATAGAATCCCATTTTCCAAACTAGTAAATAGGGAAAACAAGAAAAAAAAATGTAAATCAGTCCTAAAGAAGTAAAGAAAGGTACACAAAATAAAATGTTAGCTTTAAACCTGAACATATCAGTAATTATATTAAATATAAATAGACTAGAAACTCTAGTAAAGACACAAAGATAGTCAGACTGGATTTTTAAAAATTCAACAGAATAGTATTTACATAAGAAAATAAAATACAAAGAATGAGAAACTGCTGCATGGGGTAAGAATAGATATCCAGGCAGAAGGACTGTGGATTAGCGGGGGAAAACCAAAAGCGATTGGTTAGTGTGATCGAGGCAGAAATAAAAAGGAATTATGAAGCAAGTCTGGAGTGGTAGACTAGTCCAGTTCTTAGAAGGGCAGGCCAAACAGAATTGGTCCTAACTGGTTGAGAAGTACTGAAAGACATCAAGAAACACAATGTAGGACCTCTGGTTGCAAAGCAATAGACTTAGATACATACCCAAGGAGCTAACATTAAATAATAAAGCACACCTTAGGCCATTTGGAAGTGCAGAGGTGAAGTTCAAGCCTGACTGGGTCAAGTGCACCACCGCACATGCATCTCATAGCATGCTCTCAGAGCCCATAAGGAAGATGGAGACTGAGCACACTCCTGTGCGTAGAGACTTACCTATAGCTGGCAGGAGGACTCCTGCTCTGCCTTGGATGTGACTCCTTCCATCCTGGAAGAGCTAATCATATCAGGTCCAACCAATCAGAGCTAACCATATTACATCAGCCAGTCAGACGTAAGCACATTGTCTAAGTACACTTGTAGCCACACCCTCTTTGTTCCCTATTATGTGTGTTACCCTCAATCAAAGTGGAAGCATTCTCTGAAACCTGCCCTAAGTCTGCGTGGTGACTCTGCACCTCACCCTCCCAGTCCAGGCCTTGGAACCCAGCTCTGCAGTGATCATGGCGGACTACAACTGGCACCTAAAATGTGGGGCTCGCATATACTACATAAATACTGTAGGGATGTCGGGTAAGCACCCCCAATATGAGTAATCTCTCACATCATGATAAGGATGCAAAAGCGACCCTGTTTGAGGCACTTCTGAAGACTTGCGGTATGCGTATCTCTCTAGAGCATCTACTAGAGTTCTGGAAAGTTATTTCCAACACCTCCCCTTGGAAGGAAGCTGCAGATCCATTCAAGGCTGAGGGTTGGAAACGTACGGCATGCAGCGGCCCACAGGGAAATTACTCTGCCTCTTGACCTTTTCCCCGTTGTTTCCACTATTATTTAGTGTTTAGACCCCCATGTCGTTTCAGCATCCGAGGCGTGGATAAACTCACTTAAGGACAATTCTGCCTAAGATGGCAAAGGGTTGGCCTCCCCTCCGGGTTCTTCCTCCTTGATGCTTGCTGAGAGCAGAAGTGACCATACACCAAAATGGCCAACTCCATCATGGTCGCTGCCATCTTACTCCTATCTGCTCACCCTGTTTTTAAACCTTTTGGGCACCTACCTGATAAACCCTTTAACTTATTCACAGACAGTGCTTATTGTGCTGCTATCCTACCTGCTCTGCCACATGAAGGAATAATAGAAAGATTTAATTGGTCTTTCAAACAAATGTTACAAAAACAAAACAATTGGGTTCCAGCCAGAAATGTCAGATCCTCCACTGTCAACCAAGGAAATGAAAAGACTCACACTCAGCGAGGCCCCCTGCAAGAGATGCCAGCTCCCCATTACATAGGGAGCCCTCAAGGCACTCTGTGCCCAAACAGAAAGCCTTGCCCCTTTGGGAACACCCAAATCTGTCCCTGGGCCAATGATGGTTGTGCTTGTCTGTGGCACTCTTACAAGCCAACAGTGCGTTACAGACCCATGCTTCTTCAGACAAGCGAGTATGGTCCCTTGTCCCTAACCCCCCTATCTTTGTTACAGTAGATTGGAACTCTACATTACCCCGGCCATTTGGAAATGATTCCACATTTCCCCATCTTCCGTGGAAGGAACCTTTACCCAGCCCTCGCAAACCACAACATGGAATACTTTGGTTTTCCCTGCTTCAGTCTGTTTCACCAATAATAAATCCAATCTTACCTCCCTGGCTTCAGGTATCTGTTCACAAAATGTTGATCATGTGGGACAATGTGTCAATGTTTGATGCCTTTAATGCAGGACGTCAAATCTCCAGGGTTCATACTCCTCCACCAGTACCCATCTGCACTGGAGATGTGGTGCCTGGAACTAATCCTCCAAAATATTCTCTCTCCTTTCAGCCTTACAGGTCTCAGTCTCCTGTTATCCTTTTTCCTCCCAGCAGCGAAGCTATAGGTTGGGGACCCTATAAAAGGATCAGTGTTTTGAAAGACAACCATTTCAGATCATGCGTAACCAATACTTCCTTCTCTCCTAGCAACACTTCAGTTACACAGCCAACTCCTCCTTCCTATGTTTCTCCGTGAGTTTGCCTTCCCCCTTCTTTTTCTTACTTACAAATGAGAGTCTCAAGATTAATAGCATGGTAACATTAACAACTTGCACTAATTGCTTTTTCTCCAGTACTACTTGGTATCTCCTCTAACCATATGGATCCCCACCACACTCAATGAAGACTGACAAGATTCTGACCCCTTGTTCAACCTAATGCTCCACCCCAGATCGAAGAGAGATCTCAGAGCCTCTGCCATCGCCGCAATCATCACCGCCCTAGTAGCTGCCCTTTCTACTCCTGCCACCACTTCAGTCACCCTCCACAACCAAGACAAAGCTATGTGGACTCACGCTAAATGTGGCCATGATAAATGCCACCCAAGCTGTAGATGTTATCAACTTTGGTAATACCTGGAATGACGTCTGAACTGAGTTTACCACCAGGTGGGCTAAACCAGGAGCCTGGGTAAGATCCCTTGTACTAGGCTCCCCTTATGTGCTTGCTATCTTTTGTGCTCCTGCTATTAATAGTAAAAATTGGTAAGTGAATATATGGATATAAACAGACCCGCTATAATGTGGTGCTCTTGGCTGAGGTGATGGAGTCAAAGACAAAGGGGGAAATGAAGGAGAAGTTCAAGCCTGGCTGGGTTAAGTGCACCTCACGTACAGATCATAGCACCCTACGAGAGCCTGTATGGAAGATGGAGATTGAGCACACTCTCTCCCATGCATAGAGACTTAGCTATAGCTGGCGGGGTGACTCCTGCTCCCCCTTAGTCATGACTCCTTTGCTTGTCCAAGAGCTAAACCGTATTAGGTACTCATCCTGGTCCCCCTGCCAGGGTCAAGGACAACACAGTAGGACTCTGGGTCCCCACGAGTGGCAGCTGGGTGGGGAAGGCCAGTGGGCTGGCTCCCACAGGTGTCAGAAGGCTGCAGAAGCCACAGGTGATGTCAGCAGCACCCAGGGCCCTCAGGCTATTGGATGGCGCTCTGTGGATCTCCACATCAGGAATCCCTCCAGGACACTCTCCCACATACCTAGAGCCAGTTTAGAAGATAACATCACAACAGGGTTTCAACTGGGCTGTACTATCCAACCAATCAGAGCTAACTACGTTGCAGCCACACTCCCTCTCTGTTCTCTATATATGTAACTCAATAAAAGCAGAAATTTTCTCCAAAACCTCCCCAGAGTCTACGTGATGACTCCACACCTCGCCCTCCTGGTCCGGGCCTCCAAACCCTGCTCTGCAGTGATCGCTGCAGGTACAACACAGAGGCTGGAGAGTGAATTTTGAGGTGAGGAAAAGCTGGGGAAGACCTGCAAAGAACCACAGGGTCGGACGACACAGTACTTGGATTTGGATAAAGTAACTTAGATTTACATTGTGCAGATGATGAAGGAAATTGCTGATGTTTTTTAAATCAACTGATTTGAGAAGAGGCACACATAAAGCCACTCGGGTGAGGTTATAGAAGAAAAAATAAAGGGGAATGGGCAGCAGGGAGTTCAGTTAGGCTGCCGGTATCCAAAGCCACCAGTATTTTATTACCCAATAAACAGGGACATACAAAGAAGTGAAGAGTCTTATGCCTCAGTCCCTGGAAGAAGGCAAAATTTTGGAAGCAGATGTGGAGTTTTAGCACACACAGGCTGTTCCCACTACCTTTACTAAACTCTCCAAAAATTGGCTTAATTTTGAAATTCTGAAACTGCCAATGGTACTATACTAATAAACATTTATGTGTTATCTTCTAAGGACAAAGAATCTGCCTAGCACTATGGGAAATACAAGACTCGGAGTCATAACCGATATGCCATCCATTTGCTCAAATAGGAATTTAATTTTCATTTATTCCAACCTCCCAGGCACTGCTGGAGCCTCCTTTAAGCAGAAAGTCATGTAGGAAAGGTTCCAGGGACGCCAGCTCACCACT
>PVIC010024093.1:6094-26400 GCA_004025085.1 Thryonomys swinderianus
CAGCGGCTTGCCTGGGCACCATAGTGAGCTCAGGGCCAGCCTGAACTACAAAGCGAGACCCTGTCTCCAAAAAAGCAAAATAATAATAATAATAATAATAATAATAATAGGGCTAATTATATACACATACACAACCTTGATGGAAGTTGAGAGCTTACCGATCTATAAAAAAAGATTTTACATTTTTTGAAGTTAAAGTTACAAGTTTTTATTTATAGCTTTATCCGGGTAAAAATAGTTACTCAAACACAATATCAGAAAAAGCAACCTTGCAGCTCAAGGGTTAAGTGTCCCTTATGTAAAATGCTTGGACCAGAAGTGTTTCACATTTCTTTCTATCTTTTGGAATATTTGTATAGACTCTTTTTGACAAAAATTTTGGATTTCAGACTATTTCAGGTTTGGGATTTTCAGATTATGGATGCTCAACTTGCGTTACTATTACAGGAAGTTGTGAGAAACTAAAATAAGTGATCCTCACTCAACTTTCACCTAATTCAGAAAGTCCCATTGGACTGAATCACTTAATCTTGGAATGTGTAACCCTGCTTAGCAGTGGCAAAGGGCTTCTTAGGAAAAAACAGGATTGCTTGAGCCTTCCACATAAAGCTTCTCACCAGCAAGTATGAGTTGAGCTAAGAAGCAAAGTTATTAGCTTAACCAGCCTCCAGCAATACAACTATGAGATACTGATGGGGCTTTCAAAACCATCTATAAATTGGATATGATGGCACATGCCTGTGATCCTCAGGAGGGTGAGACAGGATTGCTGGTTTGGTTCTAGGCTAGCTGGGCTACACTGTGAGTCCAAGGTCAGCCTGAACTACTTAATGAGATCCTGCTTGTCCCCCTCAAAACAAAGGCGTAAAACAAACCAAAACCCACCTACAACGTAAGCATGAAACCTGTACCTTCTTCCAGTGTAGACAGATTACTGCTTATCTAGACCAACTCTTTACTGAACTTTACCCTTGCAATGGAGAGGAATGACCATAGCACTTCTTTCAGAGGGATTATAAATGGAGGTAAAGTAATTCAGAACAATGCCCTTTATCATACAAGGACTTAAAAGGGTTACTAATCACATAACAGGAGTCAATGGTAAGTAAAAATTATACAGAGAAGATTGCATTACAATTCCTCGACTCTACTCCAACCCTTGTCTAAGGAAGGTCTGAAATATGTGTGTGTGGGGGGGGTCCACTCCTGGAATTGCTAGAGGCATTTCATGGTGTATTTTCATTCCTAAATCATGTGATGATGGTTTCAGGTGAGCCTACCACAAACTACTCAACCTAACTGCAAAAAATAAACATTATCCCACCACGCTGGGAGTAGAGGTTATGTTATATTGAAGAACTGTATTTGATCTCTTTGGGGCTTTTCTGCCACAGCCTTCCTTCTCTTATTCTACATACTCAGAGAACTCAGCTATTCCCATTACTCTAATGACAAAGGCCACTCTGCCATCTTCCATACTGTGACTCATTCACATGCATTCTGGTCATTCAGAAGTGTCATGCTCTCTCTCTCTCTCTCTCTCTCTCCTCATCTACCTGGAATATAATTCCACCTACTATCCAGCCTTTGGATGCGATATCAACTCATTCTGGAAGCTTCCACTGATCAAATAAAAGCCCAAACTGAGTGCTTCTCCAAAGTGCTCCTAAACCCTTCTCAAATCACACCTTGGGATAATTGCTCATTGCCTTTGCTTCTAATCAGATGTAGATAAAATGTGGAACTGACAGCCAATTAGAGACATGTTTAAAAGCTATGGGGCTCCTGTGTCACACTCTTTTTTTGTTGTTTTTTTTTCTTTTTTTAAAGTTTTTTTGAGACAGGGTCTTGCTTTGTAGTTTAGGCTGGCCCTGAGCTCACTATGTAGCTCAGACTAGCCTCAAACTCTCAGCAATCCTCCTGCCTCTGCGTCCCAGTGCAGGGATTACAAGGCATGAGCCATCACACCCAGCACTGTGGTATGTGGTACTGGGGATCAAACTTGGGACTTTGTGCTTGCCAGGCAGACACCAGAACCACTGAGCTAAATCCCTGACCCCATACTCCTGCTTTTTTGACATTCATGAAAATATAAGACTTTTCAAACACTACCAAATACTGTTTTCTTTTCTCATTTTAATCTTTGGAGTAAGGCTGGAGAGCATAGGGCAAGGGGTTAAGTCCAATGTTTTAACCCTGAAACATTTAAAAAGGAAACAGCAAGTCTTTACTTTCACAGGAAAGACTAATTACATACAATGACTATCAGCCATCAGAAAAAATTAAGTTAAATTAGCATTTTACAAGACTTGAGTCTTAGCCAGGCATGGTGGCTCATGACTGTAAACCCAACTCTATGCAATGCAGAGGCAGGTTGCAAGTTCAGGCCCAGCCTGGGCAACACACACACACACACACACACACACACGCGCACACACACCCTACCCCTCCTCACAAAGGAACAGAACAGTGTCATCCTCTCCAGGAACAAAAAGGAAATCTGGAGACTGTCAGCAACTCAGTGGGTCCTTCAGTAAAGTAAAACAGTGTAGAACTTGAGAGGAAGTGACATAGAAGCTAATAATGAGCTCTATTTTTCTAAGAAGAATGGAGACTTTAAGAAGAATATTGAGAAAAATTTTGGAAAGCCTATTAAAGAATCAAGCCATATCTTCCTAAAGTGGAACGAAAAAGGCTTGGTTTGAGCTGTCATGCAACATACATTTGATGAACAACTGAGAAGCAATTTGACTCTAGCTGTTGTGTCTCTATCACAGAAGGAAGACAAGCATTGCCTACAAGCTGAGTATTTAAATCCAAGTCATTGGGGACCTCTGGCAAAACTCAGTAACTCAATCTTAGAATACAATGGTTATCTGGACAGTTTTTCCCAAATTGGTTTTAAAGAGAACCTTACTCCTAAAATACAAAAAACAGAACAGTTTTTACAGTGCCTAACGTTACATTTCATTTTTCTTTTTTAGTTTTTTTTTTTTTAAGTCAGGGTCTCACTTTATAGTTCAGGCTGGCCCTGAACTCACTACGTAGCTCAGGCTAGCCTAGAACTCACGGCAATCTTTCTGCCTCTGCCTCCCCAGTGCTGGCTGGGATAACAGGCACACACCACCAGGCCCAGCTCATTCAAACATTTTTTAAAAAATGAGACACTCATGCCGGACGTGGTGGCTCACGCCTGTAATCCCAGCACTCGGGAGGCAGAGACAGGAGGATTGCTGAGTTCGCAGCAGCTTGCCTGGGCACCATAGTGAGCTCAGGGCCAGCCTGAACTACAAAGTGAGACCCTGGCTCCAAAAAGCAAAAAAAAAAAAAAAGAGATACTCTAAGATTACAGAAATATCACTACTCCCTTCTACTTCACAGGGAGTTCAGAAATGAGTATTATAGTTTGGGTATTTTCTTAGATGAGTCACCTTTACCAAAAACTGTAATAAAGAAATATTTGTAAAATATATATATGACAAAGTTAATTTCTTATATAAGCAAAAAATATATGAATCTTTAAGAAAATGAGCAACACTGGGTATATGGAGTAGGAAGGAGGAAATATAAAGTCTATGAGAGAATGCTAACATTCATACAAAATGTTGAATCTCACTCACTTTGAACAAATCAAAGGGCTGTGGATTTAGCTCAGTAGTGCTGCCACCTGCCTTGCAAACTCAAGGTCATGAGCTGAATCCCCAGAACCCCCCCCCAAAATAATCAAACAATGTTTTAAAATCTATCAAATGTATAGATATTTGTATCTACAAATTTATATTTGATGGCTTTTTATACTGTGTTAATGGCAAGGAGGAGTTGAGTACATAATTACTGAATGGGGTGGGAGGAGAAAATGGTTTAAAACTTTCTGGAAGGCAATGATCCATTTTAAGTATATATACCCTGAAACCCAGTGATTTCAATGCTGGGACTTTACATATAAACTTTCCAAAGGATCAAAGATGGTAAAAGGACATTTGTTTCATATTGTCTATAAATCCAAAAGCCTCAAAAACCTGTATTCAATAAATTAAGAGTACAACCATACAAGGCAAAATCAGTCATGAGACAGAAAGCAGGCCAACAGACAGACACATGGAACAAGCAGCAGGACAGAACCAGCTGTCCCAGAAAAGGAACCTTATATCATCCCACCCTCAAACCTTGGCAAGCCCTCTGACAGTGACACAGGTATCAACATCTCAAAAACAGATACAATGTTGATACACTACTACAAACTTTTCATAATAAATATTTTGCTCTTTTTGAGCCAAATTTTTTATTTGATTTTCTTTGCACTGACAATACCATACATTTGTGAGGGTCTAGTCTATGTCATTGTCCCACATCCCAGAATCTCGTAAGAAAGTTCTCAGAAAATTATATTTCAAAGCTTCAGCAATCTTGTCAATATACTTGCAAAATAATCCCTTTAGCCAAGTGAGTCAGAAAGTCCACTAAAATGAACAGAGATCCTTCAAGTGAGCGCTAATGGGCTTCTTACCTCTTAATTATAAACTGAGTGAATGGCTCTGTATGACCCATAGCAGTCTATATGGGTTGGAGAGAACTGTCTAAAAATCAAAAGCTACTCAGAAATGTAGAGAGGGAGAAGATAAGAGAGGCAACCTCAAACTTGGCTATATATTTTAGAATAAAATAAAAACAAAGCTTGCTATACACAAAGGAGAAAAAAGGTAAGCCACTAGCAGGAAGAAAAAAATGACCATATAAATTTCAGGTATGTGGATTAATCAAGACTCCAAGATAGTTCATTTTTGTTTTGATTGTCTTCCATGGGGGGCAGTCTACTGGTACAGTAGCATATGCCTATAATCCCAGCATTTGGGAGGCTGAGACAGGAGGACTGTTATGAGTTTGACGTCAGCCTGTGCTACCACAGTTGAGTTCAAGACCAACCTGCACTATACATAGTAAGACTCTGAAAAAAGAAAAACTGATGAAAACGAAAAGATCTTTAAGGTTTAAATGTTCATCTATTAAACTTCCTCTATGAAAGATCTGCCCTTACCTAATGCCTCAGGTACATACCCAGGATTTACTCCTGAACTACCTAGTACTGTGCCTAGAACCTAACTTTAGCATAATGTAACTAGACTGTCACATGATCTGGACCCCAACATTCCTTTGAAAAAGAACATGTGGCTCCAAAACTATAAAAATAAGTTCCAAACTATGTAAGGTACAAGACCCCAACATTCCTTTGAAAAAGAACATGTGGCTCCAAAACTATAAAAATAAGTTCCAAACTATGTAAGTTACAAGACCAAATGAATACCACTGATCAACACTTGGTATAGCCAGAAGTTCTCTGTTTTGGTTTTTTTTTTTTTTTTTTTTTTTTTAGACAGGGTCTCGCTTTGTAGTTCAGGCTGGCCCTGAGCTCACTATGTAACCCAGGCAAGCCTTGAACTCAGCAATCCTCCTGTCTCTGCCTCCCGAGTGCTGGGATTACAGGCGTGAGTCACCACGCCCGGCACTCCTCTCAGCTTTTTTAAAAGTCATATTTGTTCATTTGGTAACAAACAAAAGGAGGTTTAAAAAAAAAAGCAACATGGAATAAAGGTGGAGGCAAGGATCCAGGTAATGGTGGGGTTTGCAGGCTTAATATGATAGTCTGCTTTTAAAATATCTCTTCTTCCCTCAAAAATAAAAAATAAAAAAAAAAAAACACCAAAATCCACTTTCTCTTAAGTCTTGATATAAAATGACTCAAGTATGTAACAACCAACTAAAACCCAAAAAGGTTCTCAGGAGATATACCCAAAAAAATCCAGAACCCCTATCCTAACAACTGCTACTGTATTGCTTTTTGATAAATGTGCAGACATTATCCAAGCAATAAGACTGCCAGTAATGAGGTTTATTTTAACAGACAGGGCACCGATTTGCAACACTATTCCCCCTTCACGGGCATCAAACATACCTTGTAAACTGCAGATATACTGGCCCCCAGGTATTCTTACTGCTTTCTCTTTCCCTTTATTCTTTTCAGGCATTTCCTCCAATAAAACTTTTAAACTCACCTTGTTATCAGTTTTAGGAGTATTTAAAATACACACCCGCATTTCTAGAATTTCCACAGCACCTTTACACACAGTCCTAAGGAAGGAACCTGAGAGTCTTTCAGAACAACACTTTTACCCCTTTAGATACATATTTATGTGTAGAGAAATACTGGGGGTTGAGCCCAGGGCCTTGCACATGCTAGGAAAGTGCTCTATTACCGAGCTACATACCTAGCCCTTTTTGTTTTATTTTGAGGTAGGGTCTTGCTATGCTGCCCAGGCTGGCCTCAAATTTGTAATCTCCTGCCTCAGCCTCCCAAATTGCAGGTATTAAAGGAATGCACAACACTCCGGGCTTAAAGAATGGCATTTCAGACTTGTCTGGTATAATGTAGCCCTCAGAAGCAAATAGGACAATGTTTTCCTATTTGGGCTTCCCCTCAGTACCAGATGCCACATATTCTTACTTCCCAGATACCATCAGTAGTTTTGACAGCTCTGCCCTTGAGTCTCAGACAAGAGTTATTAGGGTAAGTGACAATGGTATGGGGAAACATAAGTATGCAGATGCAAATCAATAAGGCAGGATGACCAAAAAGCCTTACTTCAGAAATGTATGAGAATATGACACTGACTAATGCTATAAAAATCTTTTGCATTCTGCAAAATATTAAACTGAGCTGTACATTCCTAGCTACATCCTATTAAGTGATGACATTATCTGACAGGGGGAAAGCTTGAGTTAGGTCAAGCAAGAACAAGACAATATGAAAACCCTATTCCAAAATAAGAGTGACTTTTTTTATTTATAAGAAATTCCAAAAAGAGCTAGTATGAGATTCAGAGTCAGTTCTTAAGTGTGTCAGTAGGAGCTAGCTTGCAAGTGCTGTATTATTTCAGTGCCACAACCCCTAAACTTGGCATCAGCTGAGGTTTTCCGTTAAGGAGTAAGGGAGATGCTGAAGTAAATAACAGGGACCACGGCAGAATACAGCCACACTGCGGTGCTTGTCTGAAAGATCTCTGCTCCATCCACTGTTAACACTTGGGTCATATGTATTGAAATGACTTCTACCTGCACTTTTGTCCTAGTAGGACATCCAAAAATCAACTTGCATTATTTTTCAACCAGCATGCTATAAACTATTATTATAAAACAGGGCAGAGGAGGAAAAACCTTTAGAACTCGAGTTCCTCTGAAATTCTTAACGAAAAAAAAAGTGTTTCCTTTTGGAAGCTTTCTCCTTCCTCCACTCTTTATTTTTGGTTTAAGATGTTAGGCTCCTGAGGACAAAGGAGCCAGGCTTATTTGGTTTCCAACGCATCTAAAACACAATGTACTTTGATTTTTACCAAGCATGACAACACAGCAACTGAGCAGCTTTGCAGACTATCAGAGCAGTGGGACTACCATGCACAGGCTGGTGTTAAATCAGCATTTCACAAATCAATCGTGCAGGCTTCTGCCCAGTTAGATGATCTCTATGCAGAATCGGCAGTCTCACACTGGCTCCCACACGCATTAAAAATCATCTCTCTGCTAGCCCAACTCACTGTTCAGACGGGTCTTCTTGAATGCAGCCTTTATCACAATCTCATTGCTGCTTCCTACACTGAAGGAATACCACCATGTTAAGTCAGGAGATCTTCCTTCTCGCTTTATTGTGATCAGGGGGTCTTGCAGTGACCCCGATACTGTTGAAAAAGCACAGTGCTTTTTAACAGTAAAGCTTCTGGAAAACCCAAACAAAAGACACGTCACCGGGTGACGTCAGCCTATATACAGTTCTGTGTGGTCGCAGCACATAAGCAAATCCATTCTTGTGCTGTTTCTCGGAAAGGCTTTTCAGTAAATGCACTCATGCTGCTCCAGGAGCTCTTCTCTGCAACAAGCCGCCCATCTGCCATCAACAAGTTAAGACCAAGAGAACTAACGGCTGCGGAGAGAAGAGACTGAAGCTTTGATGACCAGCAGTTAGAGGAGAAAATTAATAACAAACTGAATCCTATTTAGGAGAGCAGAGCGTCTCAAAAAATGAAACCAATGCTTTCCAGAGGAATATCCTAAGGAAAAAACAACTCAACCTGGCGGACTCAATTTCCCTAGGAAAACTGGGGACACAGAAAACAAAACTGGTCAAAGGCTCCTCCACGTTAGAGCCTTTTACAGACTCACTGCGTTGAGTCTGACAACCTCGACTGAATGCAGCCTCCAATGTACTCAGAAGAATGGGTGAGTCTGTGCATTTATGTCTTGTACAGTCAGGAAGGAATCATGCTTTTAAAATAAGCCACTAGTTTATGTTTGATGAGGGAAATCACTGTCATATTTGGGGGTTTAGAGGTTGAGGTAAATGTATGTATCGCTGATGACAGGGACACATTTTATCTTTTTAAATGGTTTGCATTGTGTTCCAGTGATATCAACAAGGTTAATGTTTCTGCAGTAAATGAAAAATAAGTTACATTGCAGTGAAATCTTTCACCATAATGTTGTGTTGTGTTTTTTAATAGCCCATATGTTCTGCTGAAAAATATCCTATCTTCTTATTTTCCTTAAATTATATTCTGCAGGCTTACATTTCAAGTGGCCATTAGGGGCCCCTATGCTGGCAGCAATATATGCAATGAGTATGGTTTTAAAAATGCTGCCTGCCCTGGGTATGGCGTGTCCACCCAAATGCCGCTGCGAGAAGCTGCTATTCTACTGCGACTCTCAGGGCTTCCACTCAGTGCCAAACGCCACAGACAAGGGTTCTCTGGGCCTGTCCCTGAGGCACAATCACATCACAGAGCTTGAAAGAGATCAATTTGCCAGCTTCAGTCAACTTACCTGGCTCCACTTAGATCACAATCAAATTTCAACAGTAAAAGAAGATGCTTTCCAAGGACTATATAAACTTAAGGAATTAATCTTAAGTTCCAACAAAATATTTTACTTGCCAAACACAACTTTTACCCAACTGATTAACCTACAAAATTTGGACCTGTCTTTTAATCAGCTGTCATCTCTGCACCCAGAACTCTTCTATGGCCTTCGGAAGCTGCAGACCTTGCATTTACGTTCCAACTCCCTGCGGACTATCCCAGTACGCTTGTTCTGGGACTGTCGTAGTCTGGAGTTTCTGGATTTGAGCACAAACCGTTTGCGAAGTTTGGCTCGTAATGGATTTGCAGGATTAATCAAACTGAGAGAGCTTCACCTAGAGCACAACCAGCTGACGAAGATTAATTTTGCTCATTTCCTCCGGCTAAGCAGTCTGCACACGCTTTTCTTACAATGGAACAAAATTAGCAACCTGACATGTGGGATGGAATGGACCTGGAGCACTTTAGAAAAACTAGACCTGACTGGAAATGAAATCAAAGCCATCGACTTGACAGTATTTGAAACGATGCCTAATCTTAAAATACTCCTCATGGATAACAACAAGTTAAACAGTCTTGATTCCAAGATCTTAAACTCCCTGAAATCCCTCACAACGGTTGGCCTCTCTGGCAATCTGTGGGAATGCAGCCCCAGAATATGTGCTCTTGCCTCCTGGCTGGGCAGTTTCCAAGGTCGGTGGGAACATTCCATCCTGTGTCACAGCCCTGACCACACCCAAGGAGAGGATATCCTAGATGCAGTCCACGGATTTCAGCTCTGCTGGAACTTATCAACCACTGTCACTGCCATGGCTACAACTTACAGAGACCCAACCACCGAATATACAAAAAGAATAAGCTCATCAAGTTACCACATCGGAGACAAAGAAATCCCAACTACTGCAGGCATAGCAGTTACTACAGAGGAACACTTTCCTGAACCAGACAATGCCATCTTTACTCAGCGGGTAATTACAGGAACAATGGCTTTATTGTTTTCTTTCTTTTTTATTATTTTTATAGTGTTCATCTCCAGGAAGTGCTGCCCTCCTACTTTAAGAAGAATTAGGCAGTGCTCAATGATTCAGAACCACAGGCAGCTCCGATCCCAAACACGACTCCATATGTCAAACATGTCAGACCAAGGACCGTATAATGAGTATGAACCCACCCATGAAGGACCCTTCATCATCATTAATGGTTATGGACAGTGCAAGTGTCAGCAGCTGCCATACAAAGAATGTGAAGTATAATATCTACCCGCCATCAAAAATCACATCAGATAAGTAACCTATTTTACATAGTAGGGGGCTAAATACATATCTAATTTTTACCAATGGTGACATTAAGCCTAATTTTCCAAACCAAGTGGAGACTTAGTTTTTGAAGTGTTGAAGTATTTTTAATTTTTTAATGAAACCATATTTTAAGTGTTTAATGAAGCATTGGTCACATTAACTTGCACTCTTGGTGGAAAGTCTAAAATGCTTCAAAATAAGACATTTCATGTATGTAATTATATACTACTGTGTGTAAACATTTACACTAAGGTCTCCATATGCTATTATTTTCTACTGAAAATTGTTGGGAAAGAAGCTACTGAACAGAAACAGATATGGATCAATACCTGTTTGATCACTGCTCTCCATCTCATATAACACACTGGCTTGCTGCAAAGTTCTCTTGTATAATATGGTATTTACTCAAATCTATAATACTGCCAGTGTAAGAAGCAGAATTACATGTATGCTAAAGACTGGTAAACATTAAACACTCTTCCTCCAGAATTTTTACCTGGGTTAGTAGACATTATCAAAGTCCATACCATGAAATCAGCAGTCTTTATGTAACTCTAGTAAGTGGACTCTTTAATATATTTAAACAATGAATCCAAGTGATTGTTTAAAAAAAGGTCCTATTACAATGAAATCAAAAGTAAATAATTACACCAACTTATAATCTCTAGTTTGACACCCAATGGCAATGTTGATTTTTGTGGCAGTTATACTATTATTTCTAAACTAGCATTAAATTACCATTTTACTAATTAATTTACTAACTCATATTTACATTTGTATGTAGAAAAAAATCAGAATTTATTTGGGAGAGAAAAGAGCTAAACTGAGCCAGTTTAACAATACTGACATTTTCCCCTTCAATTTTAAAACTCTCCTTTTTGCCAACCCCTGTCATGATCCCTCAAAGGCTGCCTTGGCAAAAGGGTTAAAACACTTCCTTCTGCCTTTTCCTGATTTTTCAATCTTCCAACTTCCAAGAGCCAAATTAAAAATAGTGGGCTAGCAACAGGCATATTACTGTCATGGTATAAAGGAACTCCGAAAAAATCATTTTCTAAATATATGCTGAATTTTGATCTCTCAATAAGAATACCCATTTTCTTGTTATGAGGTTCAAGAAACAGAAGAACATGTTACTGAAGTGAATCTTACTGTAAAACACTCAACATGCTTATATAGCTACACAGCAGTAAATGGAAGGCAGCACGAAGATAAGAGCAAAGAATTTTGAAACCTGACTCTGATTAGCTGAAGTTACTAAGTAGCAAAAAATGATCATACACAATCTGCACAGAACAGGGCAAGGTTGTGGGACCTGTGCTGAGATGCAAAGAGGGGCAGGTTCTCCAGTGTAAATATAAATATTCATAATAATAAATGTTAACAATGCCACATTTTCATGCAGAAAAGAATCCCAAGTCTTCAATTTCTTCTCTTATGATTTTTATGGAAAACGTAGGACATATTTCAGACTTAAAGTTACCAATTCACACAATTTTTTTGTCACAAAGGTTCTGTGTATGTGAAAAACTAAAATGAGAGTACTAACTTGATTTTAGGGGGAAAATGGGCATTTTTGCAATTGCCATTATATGTGAAAAGGCATAAACCTCAAAGGAGAGGGGGAGGGAAGAAATAGAGACAGGGAGAGAAAATCTTTTCCTTCACATGTGTATTAATGTTCTATCCTTCATTCAAGGTATATTTTCTTCACAAGACCTAACTGAAAATGTTATGACTATAGTTTTACTCCTAAGATTTGATTATGGATTCTTCCTTTAATACTGAAAAGGATACGTATATTTCAAAAATAATGTGTCTCACTACAGTGGAAATATGCTCTACATTTTTAATGTAGATAGGTTACTCTAGCAAAGTCTCAGCCCAGTTCAACCTCGTTGATCTCAGGTGGTATCATTTCATCTCTTGTCACAGCTGACGCTGGCTTCCCTGGGCAGAGGCAGATTTCCTGGCACAAGGTGTGGTGCAATACATCCCCACAGAGGGACAAGATCAGAAGCCCCTATAACAAATGTGAGCTCCCCAGGATAAAATTTACCAACTCATTTATCAGGGTGGCCACAGCCATTTGTCAGATGACAGACTGATGGTTCACAACACAACTGTGAGCACACAAGGTTTCCTCAGCCCTGAAGGATAGCAGAGGAGTATTGCATCATTTCAAACCACAACAAAAATTTTTCAAACTGTGAATAGAAGAGTAAGAAATATAAATTGGGAATGCCTACATTAATCGTAAAGGATAGAGTTAGTAAAATGGAGTATCAACTGGCAAAACCCTTAATGCATGTGGAAGAGCAAGTCATTTAGTGATTCAGGGGGAATGGCACTGGCAAGGCCATGGAAGCATACTTTTCAGCTGAAAAATAACTGGTTTTTGTTGCCCTCCACATTTTTTGGTAATACCTGCTGAGAAAAGTGAATGACAGCGCCAAACAGGCATTTTTATTTCTCATTTAAAGCACAAATTATGCTTTTTAATTGCCTCTAGAAGGCAGGGTTCCAATTGATTGTTGCCTATTTGTATTTCGGTATTAGCACAGGTTTTAAGATAAGATTGCTTGTCATCTGTGCTAACAATTGGCCAGGGTGGGAGAGCAGCATAGAGCACTGCAGATCCTGGTTACCATGTCAGGGCTTTTGTTTTTTGGTGGAGTTTTATCTTCTTTGTCATCACCATCCCCATTTTCAAGGTTAGAAGAAAATGACTATCAAGAAGCAGAAAATAATTACTTAATGAGACAAGGAAAGCTAAAGGAAATTATGATACCACATCTACCCAGGAATCAAAAAATAGTTTGTAGTTGTTTCTACTTATTTCTGTAGCTTGTCAAGAATTTCTCACCTTTCTGAAAAGAGTGGGCTAACAAATTTGCAAATCCACCAACAATTCTGACTTAACTACCAGCATCAAAAAGCAAAGATACTAATTTTTAAGCCAAAACTCTGTTTTAACACATGTAATTCCTTAATGTGCCTTAGTTAATTTCTGTACAAACTCAGTGAATGGGACTGACTGAACTTCCCAACTCCACTAATTATTAAAATTCACCTGCTTATTCTAATACTGGTCACCAAGAGTGAGACTATCTTCCCAATAAAAATGAGCCCTCTGTAAGCAGCACTCGGTCTGAATCCCCAAATACAGAACAGAAATCATTTTCTTAAAGCATACTTCCTACACACAGTTATCAGGGGGAAAAAAGCTATAAATTCCCTGTTTCTTCTCTCTCTCTCTCTCTCCCTCTCTCTCTCTCTCTCTCTCTCTCTCTCTCTCTCTCCCCCACCAAAGTATAAATAGTAAAAAAAAAAATTCTTTAAAGAATATTTCTAACAGCTGACTTACACAATCATTTTCCTGATACAGCCATACAGTGACAGACCTATGTGGAAAATCTGTTTGGGGACACACATTTCATTTCCTACTGGTTAAAGTGCTTGAGCCAGAAAAGAAAGATAAAGAAGATAAGGCCATCCATATGTAACTGGTAATTTTCTCTAACCCCAGCAAGCTCATAATACTTGAATAAGGCCAAAAACAAACAGAATATGACTGTTTAAACTTCCATTCTTCTTTTGCAAACATCTGGAAATGTCTGCAACTCCTTCAACTAACAATTTCTTCCTTGATTTAAAAAAATAGTCTGATATATGGAATGTTTGGTAAATCTATCAACACTTGAGACTTAAAACTCCAAGTACAGTCCAAACACATTGTGTTCAATCACCTTCAAGAGCCATTGGGGTGGGGAAGGGGGTGGGAAGAAAATACTATTAGGGGGTTGTCACGGGTGGGTAACATTAAGTACAGTGTAAAGTTTTGTTATTAAAATTGTGTATACTGTAAAAGTGAATGTATGTCTCTTTTTTTCCACTGATAACCTATCAATGCTGACTAGTGAAGCTTGAAAAGCCTTTTGTGACAGACAACAAACTTTAAACGTTTTTGTGCTGTGCTCCTCTACAATGTCAAATGTGTCTGCTGAAAGAGGGGAGCTAATTGCCTACCTTTATTTGGAGAGAGGAAAAACCGGCTGAAAAAGTGTGGAAGGGGCATCTCTCATGCAATAAGAAGCTGTTCTATTGAAGCCTTAACAAATGGGCAGAAAGTAGGGCCCATGAACCATGGAATTGGCTGTTCTCGGCTCCCAATCCTCTTGCATAACAGACTGCCTTGATAGCCTGCCCCAATTCCATGTACCTAGCAGACAGCAGCGTGGCCTCTAACTCGGTGATTAGCATCACCTGACAAACAACTCCTGGGAGGTCCACAGATGCTGAACTACACTGGGACCACTAGGCTCCCGCTATGACTTGCCCTACCCTGGATGTCAGCTCAATGGGTATGGACAAGAGAACGGAAGCAAAGTTTTTAACCAGTATTCTTCAGTTGGCAGAAATAAACATCCTTACACAAGATGCTATGTCTGGACAGCACTGGAACAGAAAATGTCCTGACTTTCAGGAAGTGACTGCCAAGAGTCTGCCGTACTTGCTTCTTGCATTCTTCCTCACAACAGCAGGACCACAGAAATGAGTAAGGCCAGTGCTTTCCTAACACCCAGGAGTGCTGGCCTCAGACAGGCTGAGAGAACGCTCACATGAGGCGCCTCAGCTGTAACAAATGGAGAAGCAGGAAGCACAGCACACAATTTTACTGTCAAATACACTCAGTTTGCACTAGAGGGCATAGGTGATTTTAAGTTGCATAAAAGGAAAAAATTCCCACACTTTATGGAATTATAATCAGGATTTATTCTTATACATTTTAATCTTGAAAATCCCATGTAAAACTGATTTATCAGTTAATTTAATTAATTTTGCCATATGTCCATAGCATTCTTAGGTTCCCACTCAAACATATCATAGATTTCTACTAGGTTTATTTAAAGAGATATTCTTCTTTTCTTTATTTAAATATATCTGACCAGTTGGGTACTTAAGTCTCCCTGAGAGACAAAATGTACTACAAATTGTCTTCATAAAGGGACAGAGGACGAAGAAGTGAAAGCCACAGCTATTCCAAACGTCTGCTTTAGTGTGAGTGTGATTTTCCTCCTCACTCACTGATATTTTCAGAATATTCTTAGAGGACAAATGGTTAAGTTCCTGTTCTGTTACATATAAGAGGCATTAAAGAGTAAGAAATCTGCAAGGCAAGTACATGGACGCCTCTTATCTTGCAAAGCTCCCCAACTAAACATACTTTCTCTCCCTTTACATGAAGGTCTGACAGCAAAACTCAGCAAAGACCTCCAACCTAGGAATTCCTGCTAAAAATTCAGCATGAACAACATCCTGAACGGCAGAGGTCAATGAGTCATTCCTTATTTGGGCACCAGATAGATATTTATTTTTAGAGACTGGGTCTCTCAGTGTAGTTCAGGCTGACCTTGAACTCACTATGTAGCCCAAACTGGACTTAAATTCTCAGTTGTTCTCCTGCCTCATCCTCCTGAGGGCTGGGATTGCAGGCATGCACCACCTGCCTACCTGGCTGGGAACCAGACTTAAGACCATAGTACCAGAGACAATTTTCAGGCTTTTTACAGCTTTCATGAAACTTCACTAGAAAATCATGGGAAGAGATACACAAGAGTCACAAACACAAACTTTACACCCATTCAGTGTTTAGAACAGAATTACTCTAAGCTATTATTTGTAGCAAGAGTTACAAAGGTTCAAGGCTGCGGGCTAGGGATTTAGCTCAGTGGTTCTAGCGTCTACCCCAAAAGCACAAGGTGTTGAGTTCGATCACTGGCACCACAAGACACAATGCTGGGAGTGGTGGCTCATGCCTGTAATCCCAGCACTCGGGAGGCAGAGGCAAGAGGACCGCTGTGAGTTCAGGGCAGCCTGAACTACAAAGCGAGACCCTGTCTCAAAAGGTTCAAGACTGCTTTTTTTCTGAAAGACAGGGAAAAAACCAGGCAGATACTATAGCCATTTATATTAGCTCACCTATTTCATTACATGAGAGCCAAAACAATTCTTCTGATGAAGAAAAACATTTGGCACAGTGATGTAGGTCAGCTTGCTTAGCATGTTCAAGACCCTGGGTTCATTCTCTTAGTAACACCAAAAATAATAGTTTGTGTGTAATCTGTATCTACACCTATATCTATCTGTACATACAAATATATAGATAGACAGACAGACAGACAGATTAGATAGATAGATAGATAGATAGATAGATAGATAGATAGATAGATAGATAGATAGATATAGATACAGAAATCTTTGTTTTGTTTCTTTTGCCATGAACAATGTGTAATCCCAGCACTTGGGAACCTGAGGCAAGGGATAATTACTTGAGTCCAGAGGTGTATGACTAGCCTAGGCAACAAAGCAAGAGCCTATCTCAAAAAAAGAAGGGAAGGTTGAGGCAAGGCGGTGCACCCTGCAATCCCAGCAGTCAGAAGGCCAGCCTGGACTGCACAGTTCAAGACTCACCCAAATAAACTACATAGAAAGATCTTGCCTTTAAAAAAAGAGAAAATAAAAATCACATATAAACTAATTCTATTGTCAAGAAAGGTCAGAAGAACATATTCATATGTAAAGGACAGCTGACATGGGACATAAAAAGATCCAATACAAGGATTACCTTAACTGGTACTGAGTATTAAACCTTTGCATCTGGCTAGATCCCCAGCCTGGATTCATTTTTTACTTTGAGACAAGTTCGTACTAAATGTTTAAGTTGCCCAGCCAGTCTTGAACTTACAATTTTCTTGCCTCAGTCTCCCAGAATACTGATATTTCTGGTAGGTACAACTATACTCAGCCACTGGTATGATTCTTTCAGACAGGGCCTCATCGTGTGGTGCAGGATGGCCTTGAACTCGCTACAGTATGTAGCCCAGATAAGCCTCCAGCTAAGTGATCCTCTGCCTCAGTCTCCAGAGTGCTGGGGTTACAGGCAAGGACCACCACATCTGACCAACACAGGGATTCTTAACCCCGAGGGTCCTGCATATGTTTGAGACAATGCTCTTTAAATTATTGTGTGAATTCAGACATTTCATCAGGTCCTGGAGGATTTTTAATAACTCAAAATAAAAGGGTAGGAACCCCTAGTAGAGCAACATAACAGGTCTTTCTAGTATATACCAGTTTGACCCAATCTTCATGGTGGCCAAGGGAAAAAAACTAATACAATAGTTTTAACGTGATAAAAATAAACTAGTTTATCTGGGAAAGAGATGCTTCAATGAAAAAAATTGTGAATTATTTACAAAATGAGGGCAGATATAAGAATAATAAGGAAAAATATCAGTATCTATAAGGAAGTTTACTCAAAGGTGGGCTAGTGTTTCGTGTCAACTGATGATAAGCAACCTATACATATGCTGTTGACGTAACTTCTGTGACAATCCAAAGCTGGCGCCTCAAAGCCTACAAGAATGAATTAGTATGGTCCTGAGAAAAAAAAGAGATTGCATCTACTCCTTATCACATCCCAAGCTACACTGTTCTCACACATACACAGGACACTCAGAAAATACCTTCTACATTACATTACCTTACCTTACCTTACCTTACCTTACGCAGTTTGCAGACTAAGAGTACAATTTAAAATTAAAACATCTTTGCCAGGACAGAGTGTTGCTCAGTGGTAGAGTGCTTATCTAGCATGTGCAATGCTGTGACCCGATTCCCACAATTGCTAGGAAAGAAACAAAACAAACTACCTTCCACTATATTGGTAAAAGAAAATTATGTTTCATGCAGTATCTCTAGTTTTGCTGATAATCATTAAGAGTTCTCCTTGGTAAGAATCTAAAGAAGCTAACTGCTTAAGAGACAATACATGTTAAAGATAGAGTAGAACTTCAGGAAGATGGCGGAGTGGGGACCGCAAGGAAAGAGCCTCTCTACAAGGTGGTGCCCTGACACCGGAATGCAGCAGGACAAGGAGTAGAAGGGAGCTTAAGTTCCAGGGCACTGGAAGGATCTGAGGAGAGAGCTCTAAGGGTGAAGAGAGAGACTTCAATGAAGAGGAGGAAGGTGGCAAGCAATGCTCTCTCCCAGAGCCCAGACATTCACAAGAGAATGTTGCACCAAACCTTCAGGTGCACTGTGACTGCTAGAGACCCCAGGGGCTGCCAAGAAGAATCCCACTAGTGGAGGGGAGCAGCGGACACAGCAAACTGCAGTGGTTGGTGAGTTATCCTGGTTCAGAACTCACCAGGAGAGAGCAACTGGCTGGCAGCTCTCTTGAAGAGGGGCCAGCTGAGCTCAGAACTCAGAGCAGCTGCAGCCCGATCCCATCTAGTGGCTCCTGGTGCCTTTGTGCAGGTGCTGAGCTGAAGTCAGCTGGATGTCAGGGACTGGAGTTCAGACTGGCAGGAGGCACAGACCATTACAGGCTCAAGGAATCCAGTTCCAGCTTCATAGTCAGAAACCGGGCTGAACAACAGAGGAACTAAACAGGCAATTGGCTGGGGATTAACCAGTTTGGTTCTGGACTCTTGTTTGCCAGCACTGGCTACCAGAGAAAGTAGAGACACAACTGGGGTGGGGGTAGGGGGTTCTTTTTTTGTTCTTTCTCTTTCTCCCACCCCCTTTTTTTTTTTGGATAGTTTGAACATGCTTTCTAGTTTTTTGTTGTTGTTCTGCTCTATTCTTGTTTTTCCTTTTCTTTCCCACTTAGCTTCTTCAACAGTCTGTTTGCCAGCCTTGCTTTTGATCTCTTCCTCTTACTCTATTTTCCACACACACACATACACCCCTTTTAAGTATTCCCCCTTATGGGTAAAATTGCCATATTAAGATCTTAATTACTATATTCAATTTTTGGATTTGTTCTAGACTTTGTTATATAACCACAAATCTAGTACATATAGTTAAAAGTAGCAAATTAACAATAACCATGGTTGGTCACTTTCTAGACTGTATTTATTGCTATTGTTAACTGTTCACTGTACTACCTTAGCCAAGGTAACATAATTGTGCTAATCAGTTGTTTCTCCTAGTAGTCCAAGACTGAAATTGCCCAAAAGTCCTAAAAAAAAAAAAAAACTATAAAAACTACACAAAAAAACTTGTAGGCCAGTACCAATGAACTGGTGGTGGCTGGGTCAAATAGGCATAAACTTCTTATCCCCAATAAGCTGAAGAGGTAGGATATAGAAACAGACTCAAAACTGAAAAGTCAGGTACACCTGTTTCTTCTGAGTAGTTATGTTCTAAGGGCTCTGAATACTGAGAATAAAGCTACTCCCCATAAGCAATTTACAAATATCAACCCAGGAATAAAACTCTTTTAAAAAATAAAAAGTGACAAGCCATTTACAGAAGAAGTACTGCCCAATACTTTCAGTTCATCAAAGACAAACCCTGGGCAATGAGGTAGAACAATCCAAGAGCCACCCACCAGTACTCTGAAAGCTAACTTTCAGAGTAACAAAGCAAATGAATGAAGCTCTAGGAAAAAAAAATCAAAGCAGAAATAATTTTCCAGATGACAGAGATAGTGACCAGAATGAAAGATGTACTCAGTGGCTCTAGAGATTTTTTAAAAATAGAAGAGCTCAGGAACATGATGGAAACCATGAACACCCAGCATAGGAAAGAAATGGAATCCATGAAACAGACTAAAACACTAATATCCAGATGAAGACCTCCCCTGAAAGTATACGTAGCAGAATAAGTCAATGTGAAGACAGAGTATCAGATATACAAACAGAATTGTAGGTAACAATCATAAAAAGAGAAATTTCTTAAAAATAGCAAGGGACCATGAGAAATCATTCTAGCAGCTGCTACCTGATGCTAAGGACAGTAACATAAGGTTGACTGGAGTCACTGAGAAAGCAAGAGATAGTGCAAATGACATAAAAGAAAAATAACTGTTCTCAGAAGTAATGGCAAAAAACTCCCCAAACAAGGGGTTGACATACAGATAAGTGAGGCACATAAGACTCATTAGCTATGCAAAAAAAAAAAAAACCTTCCCTCCAGGCATACAAGTCAGGAATCCAGAAATTCAACACAAGGACAGAATATTAAAAGCTTTTAGAGGAGGGCCGGAGGGTTAGCTCAGTGGTGCCGGCGCCTGCCTCGCAAGTGTAAGGACCTGAGT